>PQWD01007148.1:0-107352 GCA_019425675.1 Leucinodes orbonalis
ATATGTAGTTTCGAATGCCGTTGTCGCGACGCACGCTGTAACGAAAAATAAATCAAATGGCACGCCCTTTCGAAAAGCCGTTGTATCGTACTCAGTATAGAGTCTTCCACCTAGTTTAATAAATTTAATGTTTAACCGTTGTTTAGTACCCATTTTACATAATTATGCTTAGTTTGGGGCTAGATGGCGCTGTAAGGTCTTTGCCCTTCAGTGGATATAATGATCCATGATGGCTGATGATGTATGCATCTGTTTCAGAACCACCGACAGTATCCCTCTACTTGACCCGTCGATTCAACAGGCAATCATCACGCCCGCCCCCGCAGACACGATCAGCACCATCAGCATTTAATAACTGGGTCTAAGAAAGTCTTAAAGTGCGTTTAAATATTGTATTGCGTTTAAATACTATTTTAATGTCCACTTTTGTCGTGTTAAATAGTACTGAGTGGCATTTGTCAAGCCGTGCTGCGAATGTAAAAAAAAACAAGGCAAAATGGCGGGATATTTTGGCGGCAAACATTCTGGAAGTTGGGAGGGATTAACGTATCGAATTTTTGATATTCGCTCAACTCTGACTGACGAGTCGAGTAGAAAATCTATTGTTAATCGTGGAGTTTGTGTGAACAAACTAGAGGATATGGAAAACCTCTAAGGAGTTTGAATATTGCTATATTGCTGCGTGATATTGCTAAAAACAAGAAAATTTTAATGGTAGTCGAAATGATTACATGTTAAAAGTGAATGAAGATTTGAATGTGAAAAGAGTGACGACAATCGGAATAAATTGAGTTCATCCAATTTTTTTGTAAGCTGAACCTCCTACGAACCAACTTTATTTTTTATCACTAAGTATTAAAATAACGCTCCTCAATGTTTAGTAATACTAAGCAGTTTGTTTAAGTTTTTAAGATATTATCCAATTAAGAAATTCGACAAATAATGTGGAATATATCTACGACATTGAAATGAAATATGTACAATTATCCAATTAAGAATTTCTACAAACGTGGAAATGTATCTATGGTTGAAATGAAATATGTAGGTACTGCGTCGATAAAAATAAAATTAAATAAATATTGGAATTGAACTAACATAAATTGATCGATTGTGTCGCTTAGCGATATTAATAAAAAATAAGGATTTTAAGAGTTCTATGGATTAGTTATAACAATAGATTTATGTGTTTTTATCTTCAAATTTTTGAATGTCTATGGTATATAAAATATATTTTACAAAGCAAGTAGCTCTGGTTTACCCGATAGAAATATATAAAATATACAAACTTAATAGCATCATATAACATCGTACTAGTTCGGACAAAATACTATTTTACTATAAGATTATTAAAATGTGGTTAAAATTTAACCTGAACGGTAACGTTAGGATTTTTTTCGCCATTACCGTTAAATTATTACGTGTGTTTTGGGTTTATGAGACTAAATTAGAAACTAGCGTTACCCAAAGAGGGACTTATTTAGTTTAAACAAATATAGCTTCTTTGGATTTTTTTTAAAAATTTATTGTCAATGTCATTTTGTGATTAAGAGCATTCATTATTTTAAAACTTCGAAACGACTTTGTTAGACTTACATTTTTAAGTCGTGATGGAATTGACCAAATTATAAACATTAACAATATTTCATATATTTCTATTTGGGATGTATACCGCTTAAATACTATTAACATATCCAAGAATAACTTCAAACTTATTCTAGAGTACAATTGTGACTGTTAAGAAGTTTTACTAATGTAATTACAATAAGATGTAGAGGAAATTTTGAATAAACTGACGATTTCTACTTGTGGGAAATGTAGTTAGTTGTAGTTGTTTTGAAAACAATTTCAATTTCAGATGCTTCTACTTAATAGAATCTATAGAATGATTGGTATAATATAATATATAAAAAATGCACAAATTTAAAAATTGACCTTACTACTGTACTATAGAGTCTTAAGAAAAACTAAGTAAACGAGAACCAAGTTATATAAATTACTAAAAATATTTTAATTTTAACAAAATTTATGTATTCATTATTAATATTATATTGTCATTTATGAATGACTTCAATATGTGTACAGGTACGTTTAGCTAGATGATTTATTTACCCGTTTGTAATATAATTTTCAGTATTGAAAGTATTTTCCGTTTCAGCCTCCTAAAATTGTGAAATTATTTTACCATGGATATTGTTACATAGGTATATACCTAATATGTTCCGGCCTAAGAAAAAAGATAAAGGTACCTAGGTATTATGTTTCAAAGTATTTATATTGTTTCTAAATAATAAGCATAATAGATAACTTTTGTCTCGAAACACGAAATAATTATTTTAGCATCTCAACTATATGTTTAAATTGAAGAATAATGAAATTAATTTTTTTAGTAGATTTTGAAAAATTTTAGTAGTTTCAAAATTTATAGGTTACCTGCCTATATTATCTATATTAAACAATAATCGATTATAGGTACGTAATTGTGAATTAAAGTGCGTAGGTATAATACCTACCTTCTTAAAATTTAATATATTCTTCCACATAAATTTATAGAAGCTTAATCATGACAACTTCTTAATTATAATTAATAATGAGTCGCTCGGAGGTTATCGTAAAAAAACAAAAGATTAATAGAAAATCTATTGATTGTTGGGACATTTATTCCCAACGAGTCTCAGGGGACTCATCATACTAGCACATTGACTGCCAAAGACGCCTTTAACAAAAATAATAACATACTTTAGTGTTTATTTCTGGTGTTATTATTCTAGTGACATAGATTTTTTATATGATTTAATGTCTAAATAACAACGTCAAATAAGACAAAAACTCGATGACAAATAAGCGATTTATATTATATAAAAAAGACAATATTTCAAGTCCTGTTTAACTTCAAACGCTTTCATTTTGAAGATGCGACACAAGTGACGTCACGTCGTCAATCGCAAGGACTCAAATGAAGTAGTGTTACCACTCGATATAATATTACCGTGGTTCGCCGAAAGCAATAGTATCGATACTATCTAAGCTAAATATCTAATAAACTATCGATACTATTGCCATAACCATGGTATTGACAATATCGATACTATAGATCTATAACTTGTATAAACATCACACAATTATTTTTATCGATACGATAACTATGGAATTGTATTAAGAAACGCCTTCAATTTAGTTTATAACGTTAAAGCAGCCTAAAAAATATTGTTTACGTTGCAGCAGTCTAAGAATGTTGCTTTTCTGAGTATTTAAGACTTGTGATAGTTATAAAGATTAATAGTTTGAAAGTTATGTTGTTAATAAGTTTTAATAAATGTTTTAAACTGCTCCGTTGTTTTTCTATCTGTCGTTCTTCTGTAGTACCTATGACATTTTCTCAAAAGATTTCTTGTGAGAAATCCACAGATTTCCCAATACAGGAGATGGGGCAAGCCGCGTTTAAAGTGCGACCAATGTAAGCTCAACGAGCATACACTGGCTACCAGTTTACGCTCTGTGAGACGATTCAAGACGCACGAATATTAGAAGAAACTACCGTTTTTTTCCAAAATGCCATCCTGTGCAATTGTAACATGCCATCATCGCAATGAATCTGTAAATTTACCAAGAAATATAATAACTTTTCACAGGTAAGAACCGAAAAGAAATTGCGACACTGGGACTGCCTATAAACTTGGCGGCTTGTCCAGTCTAATTGTATATTCGGATGTCTGTGGAGAAATCTTAATCAAAAGTAGGTAGCTAACTTAAAACGATGCTAAATGAGCTAAAACCAATCACCGATACCTACACCTCTTAAAGTCAAGGTAACAGGTATACATATTAATAATACTAATCTAATACGATCGATTATCTAAGGTTCTGTAGCGTCACAAATTCTGAGATAAGGGTGATTGGCCGTCACATAAAATGCTCTATCGACCTACAAAATTTCATCCTAATTGGCAGATTTGTCCAGACAGCCTGAGCTACATCTTCTGTGAAGTAATTTAGCACGAAAGTAGTATGAAAAAATGTGCAAGAGATATATTATCGAACAAAAAGTATTTGAAGTAATTGTAGGCGCCGAATAAAAATATTTTAATATTTCAATTTTTCACATGGATGCGCCTGATCCACATGTTGTACCAAAGTACATTTTGTTACCTTTTTTGCTATGATATATAGACCAGGCGCATCTCCATTTAAATCTGAAATATGAAAAATGTTATTTAGTGCCTGCAATTAATTTAAATACTTTATGTTCGCTTATGTATCTCTTGCACATTTTTTTCATCATACTTTTGTGCTAAAATACTTCACGGAAGCCCTAATTTGCAGTATGGTTTGCTGGAGAGGATGTTCCGTAGCAGTCCAAATAAAAGTTTTTGTGCTCGAGTAAGCTACAGAAGCACAATTAATTGTGAGGTTACTTAATTATGCACAATTGTTTTCACCACGAAACAATCCCAAATTCGTTAAGCATGTCATGTGCAATTCCGGAGCATGACACGAAACTTTTGCTTTCGTTTAACTTCAGAACTAAATGGCATTGAAATTTTGTATTTTAATAAATATGCGACTATAGCTGTTGACAAAAATTTCAACGTTCTGGTTCTTATTCGAAGGTTCTCAATAGAGTATGAAATGCGGCGAAATAGTTTTTGTAAAGGATGGTGCGGCAGCGTTGTTTGCTTTGGCTCGACATGGCGGGAGCACTCCCGGTGCTCCCTGATACCATCATTGGCACAAATGACAACCGGAGAACTAAACTTTATAATTAATAGGGTTAAATAATAAATAAAACAATCGATTCACTTATACCGAGTGTATTTCAGAATATTGGGTATAAAACTTATTCAATCAACGTGAGCCAGCGTGTGGTTCAAGCTTACGTCAGCGAGTCTCAAACGAAAACTAGGCGATTGTATAAACCGTACCTTACAATAAAGCCGACCAGCATTCGCTATTCTGTATTTTATTTAATAAAAAAACACAAAAGGCGCATCGCACCCATGCTATTAAATTTAGTTTGAGCTTAACTTACTCTTTAGTTATTTTATAGGAAAAAAATATAGATATAATTAGTATAATTTAAATTATTATATAAGAAATCCCTTAACCTCTTATAAGGCTCTGGTTGTATAGTATGCAAATCATAATGAAAATTATTGCCTTATAAAAGGTTAACTCCGCCGGAATTGTCGCTCTGTACAGTGACACCGACTTGGTGTTGTCTGAAGCTAAGGATTGAATAATACATAAGAACCTATGCGAGTGCTCGCGACGGTCCGGCCTACCGTGGCATGGAATACTGACTATGGGGACCCGCGTCTATCGTATATATAAACATTGTAATATAAATGCAAAATGTAATCTCAATCAATATGATTTCATATTTTGAAAATTTTTGTGGATAAAGTAAGAATGAGCTTGACCCCGATACAAGATTTTTAGAGACAAATGAGTAGCTAGTTATCCTTAAAGCTTGAGACAAATCATGTTACAAGAGCACTGTGGGCGCGAAGATTCGATGTCTTGATTCTTCCATTTGTCTATGATATGTTGTCAATTCCATCTTGTCTATGATATCGTGTCAGTGCCATCTTGTCTATGCTATTTTCTCTATGGTATATGTTGTATGTAGACGCGTGGTACCGCCTAGAGCGTTGCAGGCGTGACGGTAGGCCGTCCCGGCGCCCGGCCGTGGCGTAAATGCTTTGCTTATTGACGGTCGGTGGCGCGCAACTTCTCCTCGACCGCTTCCTGCGAGGCCTCCGACAGATCGGTCGCCTGGATATACTTTTGTACGCCGACCAGCGACTTCTTCAGCGCGTCGAAAGAGCTGCAACAATTTGTTTCGTTAATTATCAATCAATACCGTTTAAGCAGAGTCATCGTTACACTTAGATGAACAATAAACTAGACGGGCAATCTCAATCAAAAAGTGTACGCAGATCGCGTCGTTTGGGCAGATTTTTGGATGATGTAATAAGGAAAAACATAGGCTACTTTTATTTTAGATAAAAAAACAATATTTTTATAAAGTAAATTAAAAATAACAAAACAAATTAATATTAAGTCATAGAATAGGGACGGAGACAATTTTTTTCTGCTATGGTATCAATGGACCGCTTAATAATAGAAACATTGGTTAAATAATGACTCTGTTAACATTAAAACTCACAGAGATTTCCGAATTCTAAAACACATTAAAGGACTTTCCCAAAAACACTTCATACAAATGGTTACTTAAGTATGACCTCACGCATATATACTTAGTATGCATTGTTTATGAATTTTGTAATCAACTGTATTAAATGTTGTATTTATTAATAAAATGGCTTCAAAGCAAAAGCTGCTATTAATTTTATGTTATCATTTATTTGGTTTTAAATTTTTTGTCAATTAATGTACTTTAAAAATGGATTTGCCCACCTAACTTTGAAGACTAATTAAATTCATAAAACATGAGTCTTCAAGCTGAAAAATTAGCACATTGTTACTTTTAACCCAGATTTGTATAAAATAGTTCTTACGATTCCAGAACGCAGTCATCGTGCCTATTATAGCGTAAATAACACGTGTTAAAATTACATTTGTTGTAAATCTAATCAGAAACAGATAACAAATCTACAAGTAAAAAAGATCGCCGTCCATTATCAAATGATTTCTGATAAATTGACAGATGTAATGTTTATTTTTGTAGAGTGAATCCCCTCCTTAAACTTGCCATACATGATGGTGTAATGCAAAGTAAAAAAGTGCAAGCTTCTGTGGCTCATTCTGCCCTCCTAACAAAGATTGCAAGTCCTGACTTTTGTATAAATGAATTTCATAAAGGTCTTGAGTCAATTTGCCCCTTAAAAACTAAACTTATTACACTCTTTGTTAGAAGGGTAGCACTGGTGTGGCTTTATGTGGCCCTCATGGGGTTTCTGGCCCAACCTCACCATAGGCATGCTGTGTGCTAGGAAAGGCTTTGTAATAGACATTATGGCTGATGATGATAAAAGCTAGGTGATATAAACAGTTATTAATGTTCTTGTTAGCGTATCGATGGCAAGAACATATCCAAACCAAAGAAGCCCAAAAACTAGCTACAGTGACAGTGTTGTCTGCATCTGTCATTAAATCCTGCTGACGGCAGCTGCTTGGGCAACCACGACACGACATAATGTGAACCATCGTTTAGGCCGCTCCACAAAAACAGTAAATCAAGACCAACCGAAAATCCATATTTGGGCAAATTGGCCTCATTCTGCGTAACAGTTATTAATAACTAATGTATTAGCGTCGGTGGCTCAATGGTGTGGACTGTCGCCCTCATACCGGGAGGGCTGAGGTTCAAATTCCGCCACGTACCAATTTGTTTTACGGTGAAGGAAAACATCGTGAGGAAACCTGCGCACGCCTGCGAAGAGATTCAAAGTTTGTGCGTGAAGTCGTCCGATCCGCACTGGGCGCGCTAGACGACTAAGGCCTATACACTCTACCCTATACGGGTAGGCTCGTGCCCCTCAGTGGGGACGTTTAATGAGCTGATGATTTAATAAAAATTATCGTACCTGGAGTACAACATCTTCTTCTTGACCTTAGCGGTGTCTGGGCACCACGACATGAGGAATAACTTTTGTTTTTTGCTGGCCTCTGATGTGCCCTGGCACTGGTGCGTGTATTCGAAATCGAACAGGCCATATCTGGAAATAACAATATATTGATTTATAAATTTATATATAAAATGTAGAGCGTCGGTGGCTCAATGGTGTGGACTGTCGCCTTCCTACCGGGAGGGCTGAGGTTCAAATCCCGACACGTATCAATGTGTTTTCGAATTTTCGAAAATATCGTGAGGAAACCTTCATGCACGCCTGCGAAGAGATTCAAAGGTTGTGTGTGAAGTCGTCCAATCCGCACTGGGCCCGCGTGGACGACTAAGGCCTAATCATCCTATATGGGTAGGCTCGTGTCCCTCGGTGGGGACGTTTAATGAGCTGATGATGATGATATAAAATGTACATTGAAACAGTATAGTGAATATAATTATTTATTTCGGGCGCAGTGCGGCATTGATGGAATATAAGAACTGTCTATCAGTTGATGGTCTTCTTCACGCCTCGAGTCCTGACCGTCATCTGTACATTCATAACATAAAAAATACTATTAAATGGTTATTGAAATCCTTTTAAGAAATCATTACTGGATTACTGTATATTAGTAAGTGAGAACCCATTGAAAACATGATTTCTGATTTCCCATTAAGATAAACAAACCATTCCAGACTTACATTTTCCACAATAAAAGTTTCAATTAAAATGTTATTTTGGAAATAGTTTAATGTTCCTCACAGACCAGCTTAGCTTAGAATATATATATTTAATGTTTTTGCCAATAAATAAATCTATATATTTATTTCAATAAATTCATTTTAAGTTACAAATGTAGTGTATTTGAAGTTTTTATTATTTAAATTGTACTCACTTGTAACCTATACTCTAGGTTAGTATTTTTAAGTATGTAATTTACATTGAATTCTGTTTTACTTCAATTTGCTAAACTGCTTCCATGTCAGCTGTGCTTGTCGTGGCAGTTTGTAATTAAGGCATCACTACTTGTTTGTATCGCTTACGTATGTATATTGTCAATGTAATAAGTGTATGTCTTGTAAACTATCCTAAAAAATAAATAGGTAGGTAACCCCGCACCTACACTCTCCGGTGCCGCCCTTCTGCAGGTCCTCGAGGAACTGGTCGTACTCGGCGTTGCGCTCGCCGACCGTCTCCACGTCGATCTGCTTCTCGTCCCTGATGTAGAACACCACGTAGCGGTGTTTCTTGTCCTTCTTTATCTCCTCGTACGTTGTTTTGCACGCGTCGACACTGTCACTCCAGACGCCTGGAAATAAAGATAGGTTTTTAAAGTAATTCATTGGATATTACGTTAGGTCTTGGACGTTAACCATTTGCAACTCTTTGACCGCCAAGATGCAATATGGGCCAGAAACAATAATGTTATAAGTCCGGATTCCGGTCAAATACAACGAAGAGTGCAATAAGTCGGGTTTTGAGCAAATTGATTTAAGACCTTTTCAAAATACAATAATAGATTATGAAAACAATAAAAATACAAGTCCCATTCGTTGTAACATACACAGCCGACCACGGAAACAATTTCGTCACAAGTTCATAGTCACCCAAGGAGCAATAGAGCGAGCTATGCTGGGGTCTTAGGGATAAAATCCGAAATAGACCAACCACTCGAGAAATGTAGCTAGTGGAAGCTGGACAAGGAAAGCGGAGGATCAGAATCCGCTTTCGAGAATGGCGCAGAATTGGGGAAAAACTTTGTTTAACAGTAGAGGTTGAAAAGAGAGACATATAAGATAGACTCTATTGCTCACAATGAATTGGAATTAAATACAAACACAAAAACATTAAAAACAATGATGTAAAAAGTATAGTTGTGATATGCTCACAAAACAACCGAAATAATGTTCCGAATGCAGCGACAGCACATACACATTTATTTCGAATGGACGTACATTTGCCTACAACTGTATTCTCTTTGGCGGTTCGTTTTTTCGGCACAAGTGGCGTATCTACCTTTATTTACACAGAATATCATTGATTAAAACCAACACAGTAGGCAATGGCGGCCTTATCACTACTCACTACAAGTGATCTCTTCCAGGCAACCTTAGGATAAAGAAGACGAAAAATAAAGTAGTGAGCAAGTAAAATAGGAAAACAAAGTTAAAAAAACGGATTGATCAATAATAAGTCATAATTTCACACCCATATAATAATATGTCTAGGAGTCTAATCGTTGGGGTTTCTGACCGTTATCCGCCATCGTCTACTGCGTGTTGGCAGATCAATCATTCATCATTGATGACTGTGTCTAATTCGATTCGGATGTATCATACGTGATCTCATCAACGCCAAACACGTGTTTCAAATTCTCGTACGAAATGCCAACTGAACATTTAAGTAGGTAAGGGTTATTTGGCAAGATGATTTTTGGTATTTTCAGTATCCGTAAAATGAAAGTTGAAGGAAAACTGCTTTTAGGCCGGCGTACGTCATTGTCGAGTGAATGAGGTTATAAAGGGAAATGGGGATATGTCGGGAAAGGGGAGCTCCCTTTCCCCACATTTCCTTTTACACCTATTTTTTGATGAAGGTTGACAACGCACTCCTAGCTTCTTCGGAGGAACAAGTATCGGTGACGATATTACTGACAATAAGGTAAATCGTCTACTTGTTTGGGTTCTCATGAAATAAAACAATATCCAGTGTTAAATATGCAACCTTTTTTGATGACAAGAATGTCAAATATAAAAAGAATATAATTAATTGATTGTTTTTTGTTCTCTCTTCTCTTTCACTGTTGTAAATGGCAGACGTGTTTTCTTCTTTTAATTATTTATTTATTTACCAAGTTGTTTCGCTCATAAGTCGAGTATTCTTTATCTCCACATATTTTCTACAGTAATATCAAAAATAAACATAACCAATATACCAATTGGCATTTTGCGAAGTTGGCATTCCGAGCTGAAATGAAAATTCTTCAGTCTGAATCAAGTGTACTCAGCCGTTTGCGTATTTCTAATCTCTAATGACAATAGTCCCATAAAACTGTGTAGATAAAATGATACAAAGTTTAAATACGAAAAAGTGAACATTACCATATTCATATGACATATCCACAAATCAGAAGCTCAGCGGGAGGCGTCATGCTTACGTATACGACGTACGATACTAATTAGTATTATATAATATCTGTCTTAAAATAGATGTAACGGCCTTAAAAGAATTAAACTGGTTGAAATCAAGTCGATGGCATGTAGGCACTTAGGCGTTTCAAGTTTTTAGAGCCATCTCACTGTTGTAACAAGGCTAGAGCAAAAAATACATAGGAAACTCGATGACTCATGATTTTAGACGTTACTAAATTGCTTGATTATTCATGTGTAGATTTGCTTGACACATTTCCAATGATGACAAATGTTCAATTCTTAATATTTGGAAGCCGTTATTAGACGACAGTTGTTTTTTAAATTAAATTGACTTCTGATTAGAAAAAATATTGAAATTGTTAACAACTACCGACAAATTTCATATATTTATCTGGCAGCTTAAGTGTTCCTGCAGATAAATTTACTGAATTGTAACAAGACATTGGAGCAAGTAGACCGTAGCTGACAGTATGAAAGAACACAACATTTTTATTGCTCAAATGTGAAGTTTCCATATCTAGAAATGATAAAACAATCTAACGTTTGTCCGATATGATTCGCAAAATGTTTTATTGTTTCGTTAAGTGACCTAAGTTAGCATTTCCATAAAGAAAAACTTAAAAGATTATTTAAATTGAAAGACGCATGTTATCTAAGTGTGGGTTCACAAGTGGCTAAACGTTACCTCAAGAAAACTAGGTACTGCTCAGTGTTGCAACCTTAGCCCTTTTGTAGCTAGATCTAGCACTTTTTAACATAGGTGAACTCCTTTTTCAACGATTTAGCCCGAAAAGAGTAATCTAGCTCTTTTTCACTGTCTTGAAATTACTGCCAAATTATGAAGATTCGACGTGCTAAGAAGTACTTTTTGCTATTTCGGTCATGACCATGACGTTTTTTAGACGCTCTAAAAAACGGCTTCATGACATGATTATTTCAGCATTTTTAGAAAAGAAAATCTTTTGATGCTCAATCTAGCCCTATCTAGCTCTTTTTAGCCCTTTTCTCAAAAAGCCCTTTTTCTAAAAGTGAGGTGGCAACACTGGTACTGCTGTTTACTCCAATCAAAAGTATGGTCGTGATGTCTACTCCAAACAAAAGTATGGTCCTGATGTCATATGGATGTACGAATTGCAATACAAATGTCTGTCACCCTTGCAAATGTTAACAAGAAGCGCAAATGCATCCAATGCATAGACTAGAAATACGGCAGTTTCACATGTATTTAACGTTAAAAGCCATCAAAACGGTCAACTGCGTCGCAAGTCTGCCAGAAACGTCGCGTCGCATAGTCAAATTTTATCACAGTCGTCATTCTAAATGCGAGTGTGCCGCACACGAATAAACGCTGTAGCAGCTGACGGTGTATTTCAATTTTGCGCTATTTTAGACGACTCCATGGCCGGCTAATGTTTACTTGAACCTGGCAAAAAATATTATGAGCAAAATGCACAAACAATATCAGAGCCTCTGAAGCTGTTATATCGCCAGATTTCGAACTTTAAAGTTTGAGACTCGTATTTGGAATTCCCTAGTTTTGAGTTCATTTTGGTTTCTGGTTTAGAAATTCAAACGGCAAATGGACTCATGGTTTTTAGATATTCGTATTTAATTTAAAGGGTTACTGCGGTAGGCATTATTATATAAGAAAAAAAGGCCTGTTAATAAACTCAAAATAATTTTGGTAATTGCGTCTATATAATTTGTATGGTCTAACATTGATGTAAAACCCTATTTATTCTAGAAAATAAACGACATTCATAGTAGGTATTATAGTTATTTGGTACAATTTGTAGGTGCATTTAAGTGTCTATTTAACCGATTTACAGTTTCGCCAACGACCTAAAAATGGAAATATCAGCCACCTCAATCATTGTTAAATGATATTCAATTCAAAACACGCCGATAGTGCACGATTTAAAAGCTCGTCCACAATATCAAAGCATCTATACCTTTCACATGGCATTTTGGCTTCGCAAAGACCTTTCATATCTGTACTAAATATTTTGAGATGAATGCCATAGTAATGCAATCGTTCTACAGCGAATCTGCGCACCAATACGTTTCTAGAAGCAGTGGTGTGCGCTCTTTATATGCAAAAAATGCAGTAAATACCCTGGGCGTTTCATTTTCATTTTACCCCACTCATAATCTCTGTACACGCCGCCACTGTCTAGAAGAATATTCTGAACTTTTTTATGTTAAAGGGTGGAAACGGGTTATCAACAACCACCGTCAATTATTATTATCATTAACTTATATCATCCCACTACAGACAGAGGCATTCCCTGCACAGCTTCCACAGCTGCATAGTTTCATCTGCCATATATGTTATGGGAGATTGGGAATTAACAACCACGATGAATGGTACTGCCGTTCACTAGCTAAAACGCCGGGAACCAGAAGACCACAGAGGCAGTTAATGATCATCATCAGCTTATAAAGTCCCACGAGGGGCACGAGCTAACGTAATGGGTGTTTAGACCTAAGTCGCCCACGCGGGCCCAGTGCGGGTTGGCCAACTTTCCGCACAACCTTTGAATTTCTCGCAGGCGTGCTCAGGTTACTCACGATGTTTTCCTTCCGTAAGAGCGTCTGATTAACGTGCATATAATTCGAAAATTCGAAAACAATTGGTACGTTGCGGTATTTGAACCACCTCTCGGTAGGAGGGCAACAGTCTACACCAAAGTTCAAAAGATAACCAACGTACCACTAGTGTTGTGCTGCCTAGTTTTAGAATGTTTTGGGTACTTAAAAAGGGCTAGATGGAGCTTCAATACCACAAAGATTTTCTGTGCAAAAAAATGCTGAAAACATCATAAAGCGTCTATAAAAATTAGCTTCGTTACCGATGAAATAGCAAGGAGTAGTTGTTGTTGCATGGCGAAAAACATATACTTTAGCAATATTTTCAAGACACAAAAGGCTAGATTGCCTTTTCGGTCTCTCTCTCTCTCTCTTCAACCTATCGCAGTCCACTGCTGGACATAGGTCTCCCCCATTTTGCGCCAGATATCCCGGTCCTCCGCTTTTCTCATCCAGCCTCCACCAGCGACCTTCCGCAAGTCGTCGGTCCATCGGGCCGGAGGGCGTCCTACGCTACGCTTGCAAGACGCGGTCCCACTCCAGAACTCGTCTGCTCCAACGCCATCGGTCTACGACATACGTGACCAGCCCACTGCCACTTCAACTTGCTGATCCGCGGGCTATGTCGGTAACTTTAGTTCCTTGCGGATTAAATCATTTCGATCCTAAGAGAGACTCCAAAGCATAGCTCGCTCCATTGCGCGTTGAGTGACTTTGAACTTGTGAACCAATCGCAGTCAGTGTCCATGTCTCAGCTGCGTATGTTAGCACGGTAGGACGCATGCTCAAGACTTTCGTCTTTAAGCATTGCGGATAGTTGACGTTAAGACATGACGTAGCTTACCGAATGCCGCCAGCCCAACTGAACCTCCTACTAGCCTCCTCTCGAAGTTATGCCGGCCAAGTTGGATGGTTTGGCCAGGTAGATAGACTCCTGCACAACCTCGGAGACGGACGCCATCGACGCATATCGGTTGTGGCATGACACGACTTTTCGGTCTAAATAGTTAAAATATGAGTTGCCTATAGTAAAACAGGTGATAGATCTAGCCCCAAAGATGGCAACACTGGTTTTGTGTATCAGTTATCTTCCGTTGAAACTCCTTTTGTTTATGTACATAGCTATTACCGTAACAATATTGTTTGATCAGGTGCATGAATGAAAACATGTTCAATTTGTTTCATAAGCTCCCGTTAAACATTGCGTGTTTAAATGACTTCAATAACTTAGTCATCCATAATAAAGCAGTAACTTATTGAATAATTGATAAAAACGTGAATACATACCGAAAGGTTAACTGTATATAGCGTTATTCACGATTTCGAAGAAGTATTTTATATAATTATTTGCCAATTTAATTTAGTAGCTAGCTTGCTAAGGTTTCATAAAGCCAGTATGTTTTCTATGTGTAAAACAATTTCATGTTGCTAGAAGACCATTTGTAACCAGTTGTTATCGGGTATATTTTCCTGCACTAAAACGTAGCTTTGCATTACCACGCGTCAACTCCATACCAAATTTAATAAAAGTTTAAACCGTTAACATGAAAATTAAAAAACAGACATGAATAAAATAAAAAACCAGCTTTAAACTTTCAATATGCAAGGCGATGATACAAAATGACAGCCGTGACTCCCGTGGGCTTATTAAAATAGACCTATCGTGAAGACATTGGCCGTAGACATAAATAGAACCGATGGCATGACACGTGTTTGCGTTATCAAGTCTTTCTGGTGTTACGGTGGTTTTTTACGAAAGAGAGTACACTCCTAATAACAAAGAATCTCACTGCTCGTGTAATGTTGCGGTAGACACAATAAAAATGTTTATCGGCGGTCAAGGCTCCCATTCTTTCAGTACGTTGGTTGTCTACAAAGGTTATGATCATCAGCATTATGTTCCCACCGAGGGCCACAAGCGTACCTGTATAGGGTGTATAGGCCTTAGTCGTCTACGCGGGCCCAGTGCGGATTGCAGACTTAACGCACCTACACCTTTGGACCACTTTGCCGGCGTGCGCAGGATTCCTAACGATGTTTTCTAAGATCGTCGGATAAAGTTCATATAATTTCGAAAATTCGCAAAGTCGGAAGGCAACGGTCCACACACACCCAATGAGGGCCTTCATGATGTTATGCGGATTTGCACGACTGCATCAGAGAAAATTATCCTTTATAGAAAACCTTATTTTAAGACTTTCTCTATGAGACGGACTTTGAACAACAAAAAAAAACACTGAGTCACATTTCCGTTAGCATTGGTAAAATATTATTCAATTTTATTCATCAGACGACTCTTACGCGGGTCGAATTTTAAATTCTGTACGCTAACAATGCCAGACTGGTACGCATTATTTCGTAGATGTAAGAATAGCAATAGGTATATCGAATGAAATCAAATGAGTTCGTTTCGAAAAAAATAGACTTTAAATTATAAATTAAAGAAATAATTATACCATCAAAATACAGATTGTTATTGCATACAAAACCTCAACATTTAACATTTTATCCAAACGATAAAAACTTGATTATGTGATGTTTAAACAATTTCAATGTTTAAAAAATATTGGAGCAACTCTCGCGTGCCGTAATTAACAGCATAAATGGTTTTACAAAATTAGATTTTATTAAGTTCGGTTATATTTCCTATTAGTTCGGTTCAAGCTATCAGCTTATGACTTGTACCACGGGCAGTCATCTTGTACCATTACGAGAATGAACTGGGATGTGTGAAGTTGAGGTTACATTGTTAGCAGATATTTGTGTTTGGACATTTAATTCTTGATTGATATTTAAGCTTCCATTATTTATTTTTAATCTTTAAAAGTGAAATGTGGATTTAGAATCTACTACGGAATTAACTTCAGGATGATAAGAGAAGTGCATGAAGATTGTAGTGATGTAAGTCGCATTATATATAATAAAAAAAAACTAACTTTAATGGCTCAACGACCCAAGTGAGTCTTGGCCTCGAAACGAGAGACTTCCAACGGTCTCTATCTGTGCAACTCTGCCAGTTTTCGATCCCGAGCTCACGCAGATCAGCCTCCACATATCCTTCCAGCGATATCTGGGACGCCGACTGGGCGCCGTCCACTCTGTTGTCAAGATATGCTCGTAGTACTCCCGATCCTCCCCCATTCTAAACCAAGTGGCGAGCCATCGGAGGCGGTGGGCTTTTAACTCTCCAAGGATATTTGGTTCGGCACTAGTTCTTGGATCTCCAATTCTACGGACTCTCGCTTCCATCCCCTCTTTGCACGGACCCGGATCTTACGGAGGATTTTCCGTTCCGCACTAAAAGTTTATCCTCCTCTTTAAGTGTTAGTGTCCAAGCACAGCGTACATAAGAATGGGTCTTATGACGGTCTTGTAGATACGGACTTATATATATATTTCAATGTAATTATCAGATTTGTTTGCTGTTTTTTTTTTCTCGTCAAGTCATGTTTGTGATTAAGAAGCCTAGTAGTACTTCTGTAATAGCAATGTATTTGTCTTATATTATGGTAGAAGTACAGTAAAGGAACTACGAAAGAAGCTTTATACAAGTTAGTTACCCTCACTATATGATATTTAAAATGTTATTTAAGTATTGTTTGTTTATCAATTTAGACTAAACTATGGATGGAGGTTGATAACCTGAGATACAGGATACTCTTAGTTCAGGTATCAGCCCACCAAATGTGCTCACTTTTTGTTAATAGTTAACTCTCATTTATTTATGTAACTTCAATGTAATTGGTGAGAAATAAACTTATTATTATATTAATAACTTTATTATATTTATGTGAACCATACTGAGTATGAACAGTGCCAGCACGGATAGCTCAAATTATATCAATTAACAAATAAATATTTCGGAATATAGATGAAATACAATAATAATTTATTTGCTATGCCATGTCACGCAGTACACTCTATAAATTAAAAATATTATAATTCTGATTGGGGATGCTATAGCATCACGGACTATAAACCATGTCATTCGATATAAAAAAGAAACCACTTAAAAATGTGGAAGATAAAGTGAAATTTTATATATTCGGATCTTAAAAATATCTCAATAGAAGCTGCTAGTGAAGCCTGGATGAGAAAGAAGGCCAGGATCAAATATTAAAATAGGTGCTGTAACATTAATTCCACAAGGCAACATTATTTAAAATTGACAATTCAGAGTGCAATAAATTTACTAGCGCGTTCAACAGACGATCGCGAAAGTCGAAAGCAACCATTGCAACGGCCAGTCATCGAATGTATGACCGAAAATAATATCGCGAGTCCCTCGGCCTTTTAAAGGTACGTTGAGCTGTTAATACTGGCTACTTTTCATTTTGTTGTTATAAAGTACAAGACGGTCAGACGCTCAACTGTTTGTAAGTGTACGCCTAACCATGACAGAGGGCATTGAAGGAGACCAACAATGATAGACAGTTGTATCCTCCATCAATGGCACTCGAGACGACTGATGTTAGTCTCATATACCCGGTAATTTTACTACCTACAGTGCCCTATCCGAAACACAGAAGTGCATAAACATCTGTTTCACGGACCAAAGCTTGTATTGCGGTGGTACCTACCTAGACGACTCAGTATGAGTCTACTACTAGTTATACTTATAATTTAGGATTAAAGTCGTTAATATTATCAGAGGCTTAACAAAGACATGTTATTTATTTATATGAAATGTATGAACCGAATTTAGTGCCAACTAAATTCTATGTCAGAACAGAGTGCGACCCCGACTTATGAATGAGTTACATTAGTTGTATAACAATGAGCCAAGATCTAAATGTATCACTGTTTAACTGTCCATTTCAAATAGTGAATATAGTGCAATAGATATAAATATGTTTAGGTTACTGAAAATATACCTTTATTTGCTTTGGTTATATTGATACATTTTGTATATAAAAAATTAAAAAAACCCCGACACAAGAACTTAAGTAATTTCCCTTTAAAAAGTAAAAAAATAATAAAAGAAACTTAATGTTAAAGTACCTAAGAATCTATTAATAATTCTAAAAAAACGTCGCGTTGGGGGACCGCTCCTAATTATTTCTTTCTTATCTACGATATTTTTTCATATGAAGTTCAGTCCCCCAACGCGATTTTTAAATTTTAATTTAATTTTTATTTCATACTTTTATAGGTAGGTTAGGTTAAGTTAGATTTTAGTATATTATAATTTACTTACTACAATTTAAGGTCAAGCTCGTTCGCTATTTTACTTATTAATTACTAGTTTTTCTTACTATAAATAGGCTAAAGGTCACTTTGTTACTGATTCCAAGTATATTTGCAGTCATTCGGTTACTCTCCCCACTTTCACTCCTCACAACTTTTAAATGGCTCAACCGATTTTCATCACACACGTCTAAGAACACTCGCACATAAGTCACCTTTAATAAAAAAAACTAAATTAAAATCACTGCATGCGTTCGGGAGTTATGATGCCACAGACAGACACACACAGACAGACACGTCAAACTTATAACACCCCTCTTTGTGTCGGGGGTTAAAAAATGGATATAAATTCATACATATCTGCCATGTTTGAACATATTACTCTTCAAATGACTCACTTTTACCAGTTCACAGCCATCCGAATCCAGACCTTTAAGACTTTTAGCAAAGCTTTTTTTATTTTGTAAATAAGATATGCAGTGAAATAACTCGATACTACTTAACTGTTAATAATATCTTTACGTCACAAGTTCTCGCAAATGCACATTTATATCAAATGCATATTTACTTCGGGATCACCGTTGTTTTAGACGGAACAGAATCTATCTACGTCGCCCCATCCCTATTCAATTAGTGTTGTATCACATCACAAATTTTCTCATGACGTTTGGATTTCACACGTACAATTTTATAGTTGTCAAACTTATTTTCAGATAATCCCCATAGGTATGCGTGCGGGAAGGCATGTGCCCTGCAGTGGGTCGTTATAGGCTGATGATGAAAGTTATAAATTAAAGATCGTTTTATAGAATTTATTGGTAAAATATTTAATGGAAATATGCTATGCTTCAATAGAAGTAACAAATTATTTCATGTTAGACTTCCTTAATAATATCGGCGTATGTGATTATATTTAATTACGGATGGCTATGATTCTATTTTGACTAAACAAGGAAAATAACGGTATATAAAATACAAGTGTTCGACATCGTTTATTGCGTAAATACTCCAATAACAAACTAAAAATATATTATACTCGCTCCTAATAATTACTAGGTATTTAGAAAGAATAGTATTTTAAAGTAAATATTAATGTTATGTTTATCAATAAAATTTTGCGGAATCTTTGGTATAGGTACATTGGGACTCAATAATTAATATCACATTAATACTTATCAGTAGTATCAGTTTAAAGACAAAGTTAACGAGTGTGTAATTTTGTTTTTACTTCTGTAAGACTAAACGGCAGAAAGAGATTTAAAAAAAATGATTTTTAGTTTGCTGACACCATGGATTAACCCAGCTACCTTTTACAGCGTTTTCAACAATCGGTCAACACTGCGGGGCACAACTAGTGATTATTAATCGATACCGAATCGGTTGTCAAATAACAGTAATTATGTTACATTCAGTACCAACATAACAAAACGAATATTAAACACTCCTGTCCGATACTGCAGCATCTCATTAGTGACGTATTTCGGCGAGGGTGAACTGAGGGGTGAACGAACTCGCTCTATGCGTCACTCGACGCCGCCTCTGACTAAGTACCAACGGATGAACGCAATGTGAACCAAAGTCAGCTGTTGTGTTGTCTGTACCTATTTTTTTAATTGTAAGCACCTCAAATGACTTTAGATCTTTAGTACTTCTATTTCGCCTCGGAATACAGCCCTTGCCAGTTAACACCTGACATCAATGGCTTATCATACCGTCTCAATCCGGGAAGCACCTTCTCATTTTAGACAGTTGAATACCTCTTTCGTCGCGGTTTACGACAAGACGGCAAAAAAGTCTTGTTTTCAGAACTCAAGAGTTCATACTTATAAACTAGGTATTAGATATCTCAATCTGCTAGCAATAATCTTAATCAGCCTATTAAGTCCCACTGCAGGGAATAGGTCTTATAGGCTCCCCCATACATAAAAGATCTATGGGGGAGACCTATGTATAGCCGTGGACTATAATAGGTAAGGGAGAGAGAGAGAGAGAGAGAGAGAGAGAGAAGAGAGCACCTAAGCAGCTACTGGAAGACAGGTGCCACTAGTAACCTTCCCAGAATATTTGCTAACTTATGATCAGGCTAAACTACTCAACATTTTGGCATGAGTTGACCTTTGTGTAAGTATGGAGAGAAGCAACTCATATAAAACACTGGCAAATAACAATAAGAAACGAGATAAATACATAATTACAACACACAACCATTCATAAATTTAACCACTAAGTAACACAATACCACAATAGTGATATGATACATAATATATAAAACCAAGGTAATCTACAGATACTTAAAATGATACCACAGTAGTTGTGTACCAACCACTTATGTATCAATCATACCCAATGAAGTCTAGTAAATAATAGGAAAATTTTGAAACATGATTCAGGAGTACCTTTTAATAAATAAGGTCATATGAATTTGTATAGAATAATTAGATTTCTAATAATTTCAAATTTATACCTAAACAATAAATATATTTATGTACATAGCTAGATACACAGCGCTATCTGGATTCAATTTTTGAAAGACAAACTGTCTATTCCCCATTACCCCCCAATCCTAAAAGGGGGAACTGGCACAAATAAAAAAAAACAATTTTCGAATTATTGAAATTATTGATCAAATTATTTTACTACTGATATTAATTAAAAAACTTGAACTTATTAGAGGACTGATTAAAATACTTTGGTTTGGTTGATGTTTTATAATAATATAGACTGTATTTTCTAATTAAACAGTGTAGTGAATATTCCATTTAATAAAATTAACAGCAGAAATCAAAATCAAGGGAAATCATTCAGGAGAAACTGAGAATATACATACTAACATTTGTTTCGATCATACATGCATATTATAGAAACACCCAACCAAACCAATGCATACTAATTTGTACCGAAGTGGTTTCAAATCCAGATTTTTTAATTGGTGCCCAAAACCTACACAATGCTACTATGAGTTGATAAGAAGATGAACTACCAACAGTGACTATGCTCCATGTGCACACAAAAAATGGGTAAGTTCCCAAAAATAAGTAAGATTTGATGTTTCACAGTTTATAGCCAGACAGTCCAGTTGACCTCTCTTTTCTATTCTCTTCAACCTATTCAGAGATCTGATTACTTGTTGTGAGACATGTCTTTAGGAGAAAAGTTAAACTTTGTAAACGTTTGTATTAGAGGCAAGTAGTGCACTTGCCTTTAATATTCTGCATATAAAAGTAGAAGTACTCACCAAACAGTATAATTGTAGATTAATAAACTCAGATCAGCATCTGCTGAGTCGCTAGATCTGTTTTAATTAATTGTTGAATTTGAGCAGGAATAACAAAAATAAAATTGATAATTTGTGGTGAAATCCTGGATAAACACCAAGCAGATATAAAATCTCAATTACTGCTGTTTTCACCCATAACAAATTTTCTTTAGACTACATTTTCATATCTAAATTCCTTATACAACTTTTTTTTCATATAAATAGTAGGTTAACTGTGTAACCAAACAACTAACAGCTGTTTGGTTAGGTTTGTTTAAAAAACACCTATTGTATATATATTATTGATGTTTGAAATTATCATAAGACCCTAGAGATTGTGCATATATAACTTATATCACTTAACTACAAAAAACAGTAATTTTGCATGATAATTGTTAAATTACATGGTACAAGTGTGATTACTGAATAAGTTAATGATTCATTGGCAACCATAGATCGTGATTCAGACCCTACAAATGATTTGCACTTCGCTAAACATTAAAAACACGTAAAATGATTATTGTGACAATGACTCAATAGGATTAACTGTCTGATAAGAATATTCCTATAAATAGCATTGGAACGTCAAAATGGACGCTATTACCTTCAGATAAGGGTCAAGTTTGTAACAGATGGTTTTTTTTTACTACAGGTGCGGTCGACCGATGACCTTGACAATGATGAGAGCAATACCCGAATCACCTCACTAGTATTGCAATAATTCAATGACGCGCCCAAAACCAGTAGCGCCTTTTTACCCCGAAATAGATTGCCAGCCGGCCGAACCAGCACTATACCATATATGGTCAAACAGAGATGCGATTGCGCGAATATGCGTCCAAGGTTCGATGCCCTCTGCAACGCCGGCCTCCAATACTGATAATAACCCCCAAACGAAGGCCAACGCGCCTAACATCACACCCTACAGTGATACAGATTCACTGTTCGTCAAAAAAGGCGTTGGACGAATAACCTTTCCACCATAACTGAAATTCAACACCTCTATACTAACCAACAAGGAAACATTCACTGTGCATTTTTATTGACGCGAAAACACTTGAGATAACGATGAAAGCACAACACGTGGCAAAAAATCACTGAACGGTGACAAGTTGATATTTTTAGTAAAAGGCGTGCGAACTGAACCGAGGGTTGTGCGAAATATGGCGGCACCGGTCGCTGGACAACCCGTTTTGTTGTATTTGCAACATTTTAACAAAAATACACCACTCCAAAATTAGGATATCACATCACGTCCATAAAACACTGTAATTTATTTTCTCCACTTACCATTTTTTGATGTTAAACACGTAAAAATTCCACCACTTAACTTCACCGACACAAGACAACGGCGACCGGAACGATACTGTTCGGAATGTTGGCTATGCGTATTTTGTAACGACCAATCAGCGCATGTGTCAAATTTTTTGGCTTGAGTCAATACACGATCTTTATAAATCTATTGCTCAATGTTTCTCGATTCGCATTAAATACTACAAATATAGTACTAAAATAATCGAAACACTATTTAAATTCTTCCAAATATATATATATAAGGGTAATTTATTTGTCTGGTTTTTATTAACAGATCAAGTGCGATCAAGACCGACAACCTTAAAATATTCACTGTCGCTGTCACACTGATAACTTCACAGTATTACACGTTATACTGCAAGGATAAATAAAAATCTTTAAATATAAAAAGTCAACTGAGTCAGAAGATAAGAAAATGTAAGACCATTACTCTTTACAACGCTATAGATTAAACTAATTTGAACGTCTGCCACTTGAAGAGTGACTCACAGCTGTGATGCTGATGACGGGACATAACAGCCAATCAGCTTACTCTATTCAACAAATGCCCATATTTGGACTGACGGAGACATTTACAAAGTTGTCAGTGTTTTGATTCCGAATTCAAAGTTTGAATTGTTGTTTGAATTCCAAATAATATGAAGCTATCAATTAATTACCAATACAATAAAAGTTACAAACAATTGCTATGGTAGAGTACATTAGGAATTACAAATTATAACAATGGTCAAAATTAAATTTGGACACAATTTTTTCAACTTTGGAAGTGTCTCTCGCGAAAACTATTCAATTTATAATAAAATGATATTGGAAACCTCGATATCATTTTTCAAGCTCTACACATTTATACCACTCACGGGGGGGAACGATGAAAAAAAATTTTTGAGTTTCAGTTCAATGTGTGGGGAACCCCAAAATATATTAATTTTTTTCAACTTTGTTGTCAAAACCTAATAGCGGTTCACAGAATACATACACTCACAAAATTTGAATAGTGTAGTGTTTATAGTTTCGGAGAAAAAAGGGTGTGACATACGGACGGACAGACAGACATGACGAATCTTTAGGCTGAGAGCCATCTGCGCTCGCCACTTGCCCGGTGAAGCTGTAAAGGCCATCTGCGGCCAACAGCAGTAGTCAGTTCGAAAAAAAAAAAAAAAAAAAGACGAATCTATCAGGGTTCGGTTTTTGCCATTTGACTACGGAACCCTAAAAATCATAAAGATAAGAATTTTATACTAATTTCAAATCGTATAAATGCGATACGCTCGGGCGATACGTGACTTCGAAAAATGTAACAAAGTAAGTTGACCATTAATTATCTAACAACGAAGTCCAAAAGTGGCTATCGTAATAAAACCAAATAGCCGATAAATTAACCAGATTCTATTCAGTAATTAAAAAGATACTTAGGGGTTGTCCATTAATCACGTGAGGCTCGAAACAGGGGGAGGGTTTTTATAAAAATCACGAAAATAACACAAGGGGAGGGGGGGTTGTAGTGAGATATCACGTGTATTTACCTAGTGTAGTCATTTTTATCATGGTCCTTAATTTCAGAATAAAATAAAATTATAGTTTATACCTGTATTTAAAGGTAATATTTTGAAAGTCTTAAAATTCTTTGTTGGTATTAAGGATATACGTGATGTTGAGAAGGGAGGGGGGGAGGTAGACTTAAACCTCACTACGTATCACAAAAGGGGAGGGGGGGCCTTATAAAATGCAAAAAAAAGATCACGTGATATTTGCGATTTGCGCTTAGAGTAGCTTAGTAAGATTTTTTTTTTTTGCTTTTGAGTCATAACGCCGTATCTGTACCTAATGCGTCCTATACACTACTCGTGAAGATACTCGCGAAGTAGCCCGAGACTAGCAGAGTAGTGTACCTACTTGGTAAACGCACTTCGTGCAACTTTGAGCCCTCAGAGTGAATTTAACTAGGTATTAAAAATACTATTTTTAAAACTATGTTCGAGCCCTTTGTGTTGGTCTAAAAATCGAAGCGTGCTATACACTACTCGCGAAGTTGCCCGGTAAATCGAATACGATAGTGTAGAGAGGCACTTCGGCTTACTTTGTCCGAATTTGGCCTCGCCTGGGGCGCCTTCCATTTGCTGTCGCTTTTTGGACCGAGTCAAAGGGCTCGAAGTAGCACGAAGTACCTCTCTACACTACTCGGACGGGACGGCCGGTCTCGTTCTACTTTGCAAGTAGTGTATAGCACGCACAATGGGTCCGTAATTTTTGTTCGACATACAAATGTGCGATAAACGGATGTCGACTGAACGATTGTGCGAATAGTGTTTTGTTCGAAACAACTTTTTGTCGACAAACGCTGCTTCGACTGAACGATTGTGCGAATAGACTTTTGATCGAAACAACTTTTTGTCGACAAGCGCTGTTACGACTGAACGATTGTTCGAATATTTATGAATCGATGGTTTGATCTATCGAATATAATTGTTTCCGTCACCAACAGAACAAGTCATATAGTCCACTTACTCTGCAACGGAATAAGAGTGTTCGATCACCAATCTCACACACCTACCAAACAGTATAAATATAACTACTTTGTATTTAATATTTGAAAGGTCAGATCATCGATAAATAAATATTCGAACAATCGTTCAGTCGAAGCAGCGTTTGTCGACATAAAGTTTTTCGAACAAAACACTATTTGCACAATCGTTCAGTCGACATTCATCGCACATATGTATTATCATCATCAGCTCATTAAACGTCCCCACCGAGGGGCACGAGCCTACCTGTATAGGATGATTAGGCCTTAGTCGTCCACGCGGGCCCAGTGCGGATTGGACGACTACATCTTCGATCTGACATATGTATGTCGAACAAAAATTTCGGACCCACGCACAACTTATGTGCATGAACATGTTTATATTGGGTTTTTCTATGTATTAATTTAGAAAACAAAACGTATGTTGTATGTGCCATATAATCATTGCTTGTATGTGATGTATTATAAACATTATGTAATAGTAGGAACCTATTACAGGTTAATGCATAGTTTTGGACAAGATGGTGCTGAGTCAATAAAATTTATTTATTACCTCACTGTTGCCTGCGTGCGGTATAAGATTATATTCTCCCGCAGTAAAAACATAATCTTAATTTGCTTCGTTAAGTCACGAGACGCGCGGCCGCCGCGCGGTAAAACCTAAAGCAATGGTTTTCCTAAATAAAGTATTGTGTAAAATAAAAGCAGCCTATGTTATTCCTTATTACATCAGCTACATGGCCTACATGCCAAAAAAAGTTCCGTCCAAATCCTTCCGGCCGCGGCGTTATGTTGTGCTACTCTCATACTTCCTAACAATTTTAAACATTTACCGCTCCGTACGCTATGACCGTCTGAAACTCCTTATCTTCTTGAACTTCACGCTGTTGAAGTTGCAAAATCAGGTTTCAAGGGATATTTATCAATTTTAAACACCTCGATTCATAATAAAAATCATATCTGTACAATACTAGACAACTATCGACATAAAAGGATAAATATTCATTACACTAAGCGTTATTTTCGACTAATGACGCCATATTTTTGCAGCAGAGTGCTTTAGGAATTAAAAAGATCATTTAGTAAAAAAAAATAAAACAAACTTTATCTACACAATACTTTCTTTATCAATTACATATGAGCTAAACAATAATCTTTAAAATTTATAATTAAAAAATTGGCGACAATTCAAGCAACTCTCTACTGTTCAGACGAGCTCATTGGCTTTTAATCATTATATACCATTCCCTTTGCGGATGACTGGACACCATTATACTTATACCACATAATTTTATTAAATTACTATATACACAATTGTTTCAATAATCTTTATTTATTAATTCTATGATGTATAAAACTTTCCAAAATTGGTTAATTCTAGAACTTTCTAGACACTTTACTTTCTAGTTATAATTCTAGTCCTTCACGCAAACTATACCATTAAAGCCGTCCCCTACAAGATCTAGAACATTCTAAACACTTCCCTTTTGTTATGGAACATTCTAGACATTTTTCCTTTGATATGGAACATTTAAGACAGTTGACTTTTGTTGTGGAAGATTGTAGACACTTCTCTGCTGATTTAGAACTTTATGCACTTTTCTTTAAATTTGGAACGTTCTTGATACTTTTCTCCTGATTTAGATCATTCTAGACACTTCTCTTCTGATTCGGAACGTTCTAGATACTTCCCTTATGCTCTGATGCGTTCTAGACACTATTCTTTTATTTCCGAACTTTCTAGACACTTGTATTCCAATTTGGAATGTTCTGACTTCTATAGTGTTCTGAATGAATCTAAACACTTTTCTTGTAATTTGTAAGGTTGTAAACACTTGTGGTATGCTGTAGACCGTTGTAGGCTAGGCGTGTCCAGTATACCTGGCCGCGTTGGCGGCCCGGGCGAGGCGACTAGGCCCCGCGGCCAGCGCCCGCCCCAGGAGCCCAGGCCGTCCCACTCGGGAGCCCCACACCCGGGAACACCGCGACACACTCTCTGTACACGCACTTTGCGGACGACTCGACACCATCGTGCTTATGTCGCCTACTGCGTACGTCGCTATATTGGACACTTGCGTTTTGCGCTTGCAAATTGTTTGGGTTAGCCTGAAAATAATTGAAGTAATTACGATATAGGTGCTGCTGCCAACCTGCTGTAAATTAGCTATAAGTTCATTAGCTTTGTATAATGTCTTTATTTGTGCATCTTATTAATTCACCTTAGCGTCACCTTGGTGATTTGAAGTGTTGAGTCCTGGTGACTTATGTAACAGGTAACTCGTATTGTCTAGCTTAGGCACCAGTCTCACAATATGTGAAACCATTTAAATTGTAAAAGATGCTAATGCAATATGTTTGTTGTGATAAAAATAAAGATTATTATTATTGGTCGGGTTTGTTATTAGGTTTGATAAGTACCAATCCGTTGCGTTATGCAACAACGAATTACACAACGTGAGTTCACCATTACGAATCACGTTACAACGAATGCACGCTACCGCGAAAAACGTTACAACGAATGCACGCTACCGCGAAAAACGTTACAACGAAACCACGCGATTACGAATAACGGAATACCTTATTTACTAATACCATTTATTGCACGTGCATTCGTTGTAAAGTGATTCGTTTTGGTGAACTTACCCGTACCAATCATTAATATATAACGGAAAACTGCAGAGCACATGCATTCCTGCACAATTTTTTTTAAATTTATGCAAATTGGTTGTTAGACTACCATACTAACATTGTTGCCGGGATCGACGGCTAACGTGCCCTCTTCTAGCATGTTTTTTTTTATATATGGACGATTCAGCATGCGATGGCTAAACCAAATTGGGAAAATAACACAATGCAGTTTCTCCGCGGGATTTGAAACCACGAGCCTCGCATCGAACAGCGTTACATTTAGACTGACTTAGACTAGATCAATGAATATCACTAACATCATTACGTGCGAACGTAGGCCTCCCCTTATGATTTACGACCCATTGAGTGTAATGGTTGAGACGTCTGCTACTACACCAAGGTTTCCGGGTTCGATCCCTGGGCAGTACAAACATTTGTGTGCATGAACTTGTCTGTTTGTAATGGTCAGGGTGTTTCTATGTATAATAATGTGTCTATTTCAAAAAGAAAATTATAAGTATGTTTATCAGTTGTTTAGTCACCATATTACAGGCTCGAATGCCTAGTTTGGGGCTAGATGGTTTTGTATGAACGTTGTTGGATATTTATTTATTTATACCTAGCAGTTGACATACATCTGCTACCCGCCACTTCCTAACAACCATCATAACCAGGTTATCAGTCTATCTAGTTGGGTTTGTACTGGACGATCAGGACGCTCACCTGATGGTAAATTATACGCCTGACCATGACAGTGGCACTGAATGAGACCAACGACTGATAAACCGTAATTATCATCCACCAATGCCGCACTGCACCCGACACCCGAGACAACAGATGTTACTCGTAGGACGCTTATACCCGAAATTTTACTAGCTACATTGCTCTCATACCGAAACAAAGAAGTGCAAAACACTCCTGTTTCACGGGACAATATCTATGCGGTGGTACCTACCTAGACGACTCAGTGCCGAGTCTACCACCTAGTAAAGTAGTAGGGTCCTACGCTTCTTTCTATTTTCTTAATAAAATTTGGACCTTCCCAAACACAAAAAAGGTCTGCCTACATAATGATCTCGATACTTACTTCTCAATAGAGTGTCCAAGTTGTCCAAGCCTCTCCTCGGCGGAGCGCTCCAACTGATCAGAGCCTGATCGATCGCAAAGCAACCACACCAAGTCGCGGTAGCATTGCATAAAACATGGCCACCTAGAAACAAAACGATAAAAATATTAAATATATAAATTGAAGATTTTTTAACAAAAAAAAACCGAATTCAAAATGAAAAGCTAAAACAAAATTTTTTAAATGGTAGAAATAGTTAAATAATTCTTTCATTATTTTGAAAGCTTTATAATATAGGTAAGTAGTTTTTTTACAATTTTGAGTAATTCCTAGTAGAAATAATCACTGGCATAAATATACCGCAATGAAGTAGTAGTTGCTCTGAGTCGATTTTTAAAAGTTCGACTTCTTAGGTCTCTCTTCATCAAACCCTTCATCTTACAACCACCTTTGAAGTATCCTCTTTCCAACAAAAAAAAAACATAAAAATCGGTACATAAACGACGGAGATTCTTCGATTTCTCTGGTCTCCATTATCCCTGACTTTAAATGGGACCACCTCTAAACTATTCTCTTTCTAACAAAAAAAAGTCGTCAAAATCGATTTATAAACAACGAAGATATTCGCGAACAAACATTTAAAAAAAATATATACCGACGAATTGAGTAACCTCATTTTTTTAAAAGATGGTTCACATGATGTTAAATGATAGTCTATGTTTTCTCATAAACGAATTCTAAATCCTATAGGGTTCTTAAGAAGCGCGGTAATCGCTCCTCGATTACCGCGCTTCTATAGCTGGTTTTAGACAAATAGTTTATTGCCGACGTCGGATAATTTTACTTCTACATAATTTCCATATATTACGAACATATTCAATAACTTAACTATCACTTTATTTACCTGTCATATTAACATATTAACTAATTAAATTATAACATTATTTACCTGCCATATGACAATATTACCAAATTTTACTATCACATTATTTACCTGTCTTCCAATAATTCTTCTCTGGACATCACTAAACTATTCAAAACCGCAACACTTCCCTCGAACAGCCCGTAGAACGCTTGCCAAGACACTTCGCACTTTGACTTTAACGTGTTACGGCCCATAATGTAATGTACTGATTGTTCCGCCTCAAATATACTGTCCAAGGCTTTGTAGTCAAGATTTATCTGGAAATGCATTCATACTATAAAGAAATATCCAGTGTTCGCTCATTGGTGTGGGATTCTGCTGTTGTATTCCGATCTGCAGGGTGCAGGTTTAAACCCCGACATGTACGTCTTTTCGAATTTTGAAATGAAATCTGTTCAACAGTAAATAAAAATGTTTATTTATAGCCTAGTTATATTAATATGAAAGAGGATACCTCCTAACACAGGCTTCTTTTACGTAAATGGAGGTTTCCAATCACTAGATGAAGGCAAAATATAGTAAATGAAAATAAATAATTTTATTTTTTTCTTATATTACTCAATACCTTTTTCGCAGACAATACTGCCTCCGAAAGAGTCTCCAAATATATTTTTATCATTTCACAAACTGGATCTTCTACTTTAACAAATTTAATTTCATTATTATCATCTCCATCTTGGAATTCTACCATTAGTTTCTTCTTTTTACTTTTAAGCACGACTCCATTGTCAGCTTCAAAGTGTTGCTGAATATAGCTCTTTAAATTTCTACTACTTTGGTAGATTGTTTTTGACAGGGCAACACACTTTGGTCCCACTATATTGGCTTTAAGAATTTGAGCTAATAAATATTTACATACTTTAAGTGATATCGATTCGATGTTTTTCTTATTCTTTAACAATTTTGAAGGATTCTGAAATTCAATCAATCAATGTTTTGAAATTTAGAATATATTAAGTTCATGCAATAAATCTTCTTATTATGCCTAAGCGACAAAAGAATTCTCATATGAAATTATTAAAAAAGGCAAGAATTTGAGAAGGATAGTAATTATATCTAATGTGGAGTATACAGTCTTGGGTAAGATTTTGCAAAAGTAGTTTATTTTCATATAAAGGAACAACTTTAGTTCTAATTTTCAAGTGATTTATAGAGTAAGTTGAAAGCATAGATTCGAATCCTTGCCAAAGTAAACTTTAAGCTTGAATTAAACTAAAAGTAAGATAATTTACCTCAAACACCATCAAATTATTAAGATCACCAACAAAACTTGTAACAAATCCTTCCACCGAAACCAATTCACTTATAAACTTCAATGTCACAGCTATGTCTTCAAATAGGCAGCCATTTGCATATTTCGCTAAATCCCCACTTAAAATTATAGACAATCTATCTTTCACGCATTTCCAAATACGCAAAAATATCTTGTCTTTGGCTTGAAATATTTCGTGGGTTTCTAATTTTTTAATGTACCGCAGAACTGAATTTAGCAAGCGTATTGAAGATTCAACGTGTTGATGCTTCGATTGTTTATCTTCTATGGATTGTATCTAAAAATGGTACATAAGATGAATAAGTCAAATAATCTATTTGCTTAAAACATTTTGAAAACATTACATTGATTTAGCAAAATATGAATGTGTCAATATGTCATTTGCGATAAAAAAAGCAGTACATAATATATGAACTATGATTCCTTCTATCTGATAATTAACATTTTGAGTGCTCAAACAGTTTAAAACAATAAAATCACATTTTCCAAATTAAAGGATTTTATCAAATCATTAGTCACCTCAAATAGGTACAGATGGAAAGCCTTGGATAAGGCCAGTGTCCAGCAGTGAACGTCCAAAAGCCTAAAGGATGATTTCATTTTAGTATAGATAATTGTGTATATTGTCCAATTCACCTTTGGAAATCAAGTCAATTTCACCGTCCCGTGATGCGTGGAGATTTTGGCTTGTTTTGGAATAAACTAAGTCTAGCAGTGGACTGTTATGCGCTGCAGTAGCTAGTAAAATTACCGGGTATAAAATACCTAACATCTGTTGTCTTAGTTGTCGCAACGCGGCATTGATTGAGAATAATAACCGTCCATCAGTTTTGGTCTCAACCAATGCTGTTGTGTCATGGTCAGGCGTTTCCCTTACTTCAGGTAAGCGTCCTACCGTCCTGTACACTTCGTAACTTTAAAAAAAAGCGGGACGTTATAGGCTGTTCATAATGATGATTATGTCAAAAGGGTTAAATATATATTATACAAATATAATACATTCATCATCATCAGCTCATTAGACGTCCCCACCGAGGGGCATGAGCCTACCCGTATAGGGTGATTAGGCCTTAGTCGTCCACGCGGGCCCAGTGCGTGTTGGACGACTTCACACACAACCTTCGAATCTCTTCGCAGGCGTGCATGAAGGTTTCCTCACGATGTTTTCCTTCACCGTAAGAGCGTCGGATAACGTACATATAATTTCGAAAATACATTGGTACGTGTCGGGATTTGAACCTCAGCCCTCCCGGTAGGAAGGCGACAGTCCACACCACTGAGCCACCGACGCTCAAATATAATACATTATTTCTGCATAAATACAGTGACCGGCTATGTTAATGTAATTTGCGAAAACTCAGCCATCAGTGATATAGTCATATTGTTTTACTATTTAGTTTTTATTTTACTTACGGCATATTAACGAAATATTCCAACCCATTCCATAGATGATCCAGGTTTTTGGTTTCTTCGACGTCAGTCGTTTCGCAATATTTCGACAAAGTCAGCGAGTACGCCGATATCGAATTCAACGACGCCATATTGCTTTTGGAAACTACCATACTCTCATCTGTGTTGCCAGATCCCTCTTCGATGAAAATACTATTTTTGCTAAAGTCAATGTGTTTGAAACATTGTAATAGTGAATTGTGAAGTTTCTCTTGCAAGTCAGCCAAAATGGATCTGTACGCGCTTGTTGTTATGGCTTTCTTTTGCTTGATAATACACGGGTAATATAGCACAACTAATTTGGAAAGCTGGTTCGCTGAAGAATTCTATACTAGTGCTGTTACAGGCGGATTGTTTTTTGATAAGTAAATCAACAATTTTCTTTACTATTTCACTGTCTGATCGCACCCTTTTTACCGCTGACTCGACTAGACACTTGATTAAGGACATGTTGTTAGATGATTTTATTTTTAAAGTAAACAGTTCTATCATTAGTTGATCTTCAAATGAAAATATGAATTCCACTGGAAATATTTTGTACAAATCCGGCGGATGTGTACTCAATTCGAATATACTTAATAATATGTTGTCGACATTTTTCCGTATCTTTTTTTGGCAGCTCCTTTTTGTTGCCAGTAACATAATAATTGCTACCAATTGGTAGGGTTCTTTCAAATAATAAATCTTTAACTGTTTCAAAATATCAATACAATTGTTCAGTGTTGTATCAATATTGGGGTTCATCTTTAATTGTCAATTGAAGGAAGAAATTCTTCAATTCTTCTTTAGAGAAGGATCCAAGACTAAAATCGGGCTTATTAATACTTTTTGCTAATAATTCAGAATTGTTGAAACATTTACAAATATGTTTTACCGTCTCCATAACTAGTGCGTTCGATAAAGGTGCACTGTTTCTTACACTGTTCAGTATTTCTTTGTCAGACGTGTTCAATATGTGTTTCACTATAATTTTGCCTACTAACTTTAATTCGTCTCTTTCTAAGTTTGCAAATAACACATTCGTGTAAAACTCTTCACCTTTTACAAGCTGCGAGTGTTTCGTTAATCGTTTTATTAGATGAGATTTAGTTGCCAATATCATATCTTTGTTTATTTCTGTATTGCTTGCTTGCAACAATTGTATTGCTAAAGTTTTTAATAGAAGAATTTGATCCTGGAACCAAAAATTGAATTAATTGTTAAAATGCCACACATTTATCAGTTTCATGTATACTATGTAGTATTGATCGGCAATATAACATTTTTATATCAAATTTATTTTCGAATAGAAGTGTTACAAGCTCATACTATTTCCACGAGTGCTTTAAGAGGCTGACTGGACTTATCTTACAAACGTGACTTGAGACAATCTGTTTGTGTACCAAATAAATAAATAATCAGTTGCTGGTCTCCTTCAGTGCCGTCTATCATGGTCAGGCGTATCACTTACCATCAAGTGATCGTCATGTTCATTTCGTAAGATAAAAAATACTGAGCGGTCTTCTCGTGGGATTTGAACCCACAACCCTAGTACAATGCAGCGATCGAAACTCAACTCTCAAACTACTATAGACCAAAAGGCATCATTTATAAAATTAAGAAAATCTGATTAATATTCACTAACATTTCTTAATATTGACTTACCAATAACATCAAAGCATCCTCGTCTTGTATTGAAGACCCAAACTCGTTCCACTGCTTTTTAGACAAGCATGGCAACAAAAAAGACAGGTCGAACACATCTGACGTAGCGACATCTAGTGACATTCCTAGTTTAGTGTTGCTGTACTTCAAGTTGACAATTTTAAGTTGTAAGCAGCTGAGGCATAGGTTGAGGAATGCTAGCGAAATACGTGGTTCCTGAAATAAAAATCGTCTTTAATCATGGATATTCTTAGTATTAACTATACTTGCGTCCTTATGGAATTTACTCCCAAAACAAGGACCATCGGATATCAGCTAGTAATGTCCCGTGACAATCGGTCTAGCTGTTTCAGAAATAAACCGTATCAAAGAGACGTTAAAAATGTAAAAAAAGATTTAGATATGTACCTAATTTTCATTTAAAGCATGAACTAAAAAGCATTTTTTTATGTGACGAGAGATAGACGTCTTGTAAATACAAGTGAAACGTGTATCGGGATGAGATACAATGATCATTGTTAGCTAGAAAAAATTACCGGGTCTAAAAGTCTAATATTTTTTGTTTCAGGCAACAGGCGCAGGTAGTGTTCATGGAAATCAATTGCAATCTATAGTTATTGGTTATTTTTAAAATCTGTCATGGGCAGGTATTTTTTTAACTTCTATAGACAGACATTTGACCACCATCTCATCTTATGGTAAGTGATAATGCGGCGAGGATGGATCATGCCTGCCCAGAAACAGCCTATTCACTTTTGCCTTGAAGATGGCCAGGTTGTAATGATCGGGGAACACATAAATAGGCAATGAGTTCCATTCCTTTGCGGTGCGCATTAGGAACGAGGCACCATAGCGGGCTGTGCGGATATGTGATACGACTACCACGTAAGGATGGAACGCTAATCTGCGTCTTGTATCCCGATGGTGAAAAGGGGCTGGTGGGAATTAATTATTTAATAAAGGGGAATTAATTTGTGTAATTGAATCCAACCATCAGGCACTGAAATTACTCATTTAATGATATAAAAAACTCACATTGACGAATTTACGAGCGCATTTCCCAAATGTCTTCAAACATGTCGTTTCAAATGTACTGAACGCCGTCCAGAAATCATTTGCGATTTGCAATGACACCGTGTGGTCGGCCATTTTGTTGTGGCGCAGGAAACTTGACAAGATGGCGGTCATCACTTCTGTCAGCGTGATTGTAGATGGACCTGTAATGCATAAAGTTATTGTTAAAAATAACTGCCTCTGTGGTATAAAGGTCTGAATGATGGTTTTAGATCGTGTTTTCGGGTTGTGTGTTCGAATCCCGCGGGGAGACCGCATAGTGAGAGTCCTGTGTGAGTTTGGTTAGGACATTACAAGATGAATCACTTGATTGTTGAGATGACCCATTTGATATAGCGGTTGAGGCGTTGGCTGCTACACCAAGGGTTCCGGTTTCATATCCGGGCAGTACTAGTAGTTTGTGGCATGAACATGTCTGTTTGTAATGGTCTGGGTGTCTATGTATGTATGTATTTAAAAAAAATGTATATAAGTAATTTTATTTGTTGTTTAGTACCCATAATACAGGTTTCACGCTTAACTTGGGGCTAGATGGCGCTGTGTGAATGTCTGTGGATATTTATTTATTGTGGAAACAAAAAGATGATTCCGTGCTTTAGAAAAAAAATATGCTGCTAAGGAAGTATATTAATTATACATACTTATCTCCTCTGCTTGAAGCATATTTTCTAAGCAATGCTCTTCAAAATTTTTCTGTAGTGATTGCAACAAATCCTTGTTTTGTCTAAACATAAGCTCTGAAGTTAGTTTCCCAAACAACTCAATACTTTCATTCGGAAAAACACTCTTTCCATTTATAATCTTGCTATAAATTTTGTCACAGTCTTCATCATTATCCATAGCCTTTTTAAGTTTTTCCTGTAAACTTAATTGCTCTGTGTTGCCAGCTTCTAAATTGTTTTTCAATGATGGTAGAATTTGATTAAGGAATATTGTCCCTCTGCTCAATTTAAACAAAATTTCTAGTAAGCAATTTAACATTTCTGTGTACGATTCTAAAGTGCTTGAACTTGTTTTATTGGCAGCCATCAAAACTGGTAATATTTTATCCATTTGGTGTTCAACCAAAGCTGGGTCTAACTTCATTGCCGTTTTCACAATCATGTAACTAGTTTTATCTGATTTCTTATCTAACTTCAGCTGACTTAGCATTAAGTTTTCCAAAAATGACATAAATGTCTTTTTCGTTTCAAATTTTGTAATCTTCACACCTAATGTATCAGTTAATCTTACATTTATATCTACTTCGTTCTTCAAAACAGTTTGAAGCATGCTTAAGAATATGCTCCGTTTTATTTTATCATCATTTTCGTCAAACATTATTGGCTCCATAGTTGTAGCTGGTATCAAGTAATTTTGTTCCATTCTAAGACTCGACGCGACGATTGCACAAAACGCAAATATCAACTGGCTTTCACTGTAATAACAGCTTATAAATATATCTATGAAGTCTGATAGAAACTTATGATCTTTCACAGTTCTTCCTTTAGGGAATGTAAATAACACATTCATGATTTTCAACACGGATTCTATATTATCACCTTTTTCAGCTAGGAGCTCATTAATACTGTCTTTCCTTATTAAAGTTTGTAAATATATGCCAAAAAAAGATTTCTTTGATAACGGGAATAGAATATTTCCACAAACAGCTACCACTGTGCTTCTATCTTTTTCCAAATAACTGAAAACTGTCTCTAAATTTTCTCCTTCTAACAACACAGCATAAAATTCAAGTTTTTTCTTTGATGCTTTATAAAGCATTATTATATTATTAAACACTCTTTGGCTTAGCCATAAATTTGTTTTACAAATCTCTGCTTTTAAATATTGCAACAATTTGATAGCAATTGTTAGACATTCTTTTATATGAAAGACAAATTGACTGGTTAATTTAGAGTTTTCCAAAAATGACAAGAGACAGTTTACATCTTCCTTTTCAATGGGGTTTTTATTTAAATTTTCTGCCACAATCTGAAATTTACAATGAATATAATGAACAAAGAAATGAAAAGAGCGTCGGTGGCTCAGTGGTGTGGACTGTCGCCTTCCTAACGGGAGGGCTGAGGTTCAAATCCCGACACGTACCAATGTGTTTTCGAATTTTCGAAAAATAATATGTACGTCATCCAACGCTCTTACGGTGAAGGAAAACATCGTGAGGAAACCTTCATGCACACCTGCGAAGAGATTCGAAGGTTGTGTGTGAAGTCGTCCAATCTGCACTGGGCCGTGTGGACGACTAAGGCCTAATCACCTAGGGTAGGCTTGTGCCCTCGGTGGGGACGTTTAAAGAGCTGATGATGATGATGATAATGAACAAAAAATGTTGTGGTTGATAGGCTTCTTGGTAAGAGTAGGCAAACCTTTAATCAGATGGACTGATGATTTAATTAAGTTGACAGATAGCCAATAGATATTGAATGTTGAGGATTGGTTTGTGTAGAAGAATTTGGAAAGGCCCTCATTCATCAGTGGACATATTAGGCTATAATGATAGTGATGATCATGTGTATACATACTTAATACCTATGTTGTAAACAGCATAATATGAATAATAGATTTGTTACAATGTTTGATTAATAACAGTAGGCATAGTTAGTAATGCTAGCTATAGGAAGCATCTCAACTGACACTTATCCAGTCACCTAGTCAGCACTGGTTTTCAATTGCTTCCTTTTCTCAAGAGAGTAAGAGTGAAGAAAAGATCATTGCATCATTATGGAGCCTTATCTCCCCATAATGATGGAATACATAGTGGTGTTCACATTCTAGTGATGATATCCTTACAGCCGTCAATGTTTTAAGTATTTCAGTTTTAAGACTATACATTTTGAACATACCTGAATCAAATTGCTTTTTAGTTCACTGGAAACATCATCGAAAACATTCAACCACGCCATTATGTTCCTGATATCATCACATGTGAGTTTATTTTTATTCATGAGTAATTGCAGCCAGTCTGCCACAATTCGCTCCTTTGGCGCAGAAGGGAAATGGTGGGATTTGATAACATTTTTGGCGAGGCATAATCGTTTCGGTAGCGGGATCTCGTTGTCTTCCAGCCTTCGCTTTAGTTCTGGAATTTTTAAATATTCTATATATTAATATTTTTATTACATATTAAAGAAATATACACAAAAATATCATTTCTACAGGTCAGTGACAGATTGATAATTTATTATTTTATATGATAACTGAGGACTTAAACTATTAAAAGTTTGAAAAGACTTTAAGAAAACATGCAGAGTTTTTATAGGTTATATCACAAAACACATCTTCAAATTAAAACTCAACTTACCATTAAGAGGATTCAGTGACATTTTTGACTAAATAGCATTTGCTTTACGAATGAGTACCAATTTAACCAGAATATTAAATGTTTTATAGAAAAAATTATTGAGGCATGGGATTTGTTATTGTAGTATAAACGTTTTGACAATGCTAAACGTGGTAAATGTCATCCACAATTACATTCTTCGATTCTCTATCTATTAATCTAGCATGTATTAACATTCTTGGGTTTCTAATTAAAAAGAGATAATTTTATAAATTATTTGAATATTAAGTAGTCTCAATAATCTCGGAGTAATTTGATTCCTCCAAGTCAATAACAAGAGTAATAGTTTTAGTGAATGAACAAAACGCATTGGACGCTAATTAAGAATACCATGCTGTATATTGTACAGTTGGTGTAACATTTAAGTATATTGGATACTAAGAAAACGTGATAGTTTATTTGTTCAGGCGTTAAATTTTTTTGTGTTACATATTTCGGTTTCATTAATTTTTTTTAGTAATGACCCATGATGTAAAAAGTATGGATTCGTGATATGCTCACAAAATAATCGAAAAAAGTGTTCCGAATGCAGTGACAGCACACATACACATATTTCGAATTTCGAACACATTTACCTAAACAAAAGAGTACAAACTGTACTCTCTTGGTTCATTTTTGAGGCACGGATGGCGTATCTACCTTTATATATACAGAATATCATTAGTAATAATAATTTATTCGGTGGCATTTCTTGTAATCGTTTCAATTGGATATACTTGCGAGCCGGGCCGTTTACCGGCATTTTGCACTCGCCAATTTACCGGCAAAGTCCGTAAAAACCGGAAACACCAATAGTTTTCCGATTTAAAGAAAAGAGCGGTCAATAAATGAAATACAAAAGTGAAATAAATGCTAAGTAGGATCAGTTACCAATTTACGTAACATAACACTAGACTGCTATTTTGGATATAAAGCCTGACAAACAATATAATGTTTATTCTATTTGGTTGATTGGAAGTCAAAGTAACGATCATGGCTTCGAAATTTTAAATAGTTTCCTCATTACAGGGTGATTTGTAGGTATATCCAAATGTAACAAGTTGCCATAATATAATGATCCTAAAATTTGTGCACATCTCATGTGACAACCCATCTGGTGTAATGGTTAAGTCGGCTATTACACCAAGGGTTCCGGGTTCGATTCCCGGGCAGTACAAGCAATTGTGTGCTTGTTATGTATTATATGTATGTATTTACGAAAAAAAAGTATATAAGTATGTTTATCCGTTGTTTAGTATCCCTATTACAGGCTATTGCTTAGTTTGCGGCAAGATGGCGCTAAGTGGATGTCAGTGGATATTTTATTTACATTTTGTGTCTCCGAGGTATCTCGAAAACAAACTTGGTTAAATGGCCAGTTCCTCTCATGTAAGGTTGTTACGCCCCAAAAATACTCAGTTAGTTCTCAAGTTAGTTCAGCTACCTATTAGGCAAGTAATGAGCGTATGAACTTTATGACATTACGTCGACGAAGTCTCGCATCATTAGCTTCAAGTGTGTAGAGTCTATGTGTCTTAGTATACAGAAACTAAATGAGACCATATTTATATTATGGAATTTCGTTAAGGTTTGAATTTTTTTTTTATAAATTAAAAGGATTGTAAAAATAAATGGATTATTTTAGTTCATTTAAATAAAAAGTTTTAATTATAGTTATCTTCCTTGTAATAACGTCTACAGTAGTACAGTCAGTTTGGGTTTATACCTATCAACAATATTATGCGACAGTGTAGTGAATTATCACAGTTATTTTAGATCTAATGTCAATTACGTGACCCTGTGACCCACTTCACAGGTATTTTTTTTTATGTTTTAAGTGTACAGGACCGTCTGGACGTTCACCTGATGGTAAGTGATACGCCAGACCATGACAGAGCGGCATTAAAGGAGACCAACAACTGATAGACAGTTATTATCCTCCATCAATGTCGCACTGCGCCCGTCACCCGAGACAACAGATGTTAGGTCTCTTATACCCGGTAATTTCATCTACAGTGCCTTCATCCCGAAACACAAAAGTGCATAACACTCCTGTTCCACGGGATGATATCTGGCACTGCGGTGGTACCTACCTAGACGACTCAGTATCGAGTCTACCACCTAGTAAATTTACCTACGTGTTTGTTAAACTTCAATTTAAATGAATGTCCTCATTGGTAGATCAATGTAAATTTGTTGAAGAGTACATCTCTGCGTACTAGTGAAAGCTTTATAAGAAGAGGAAAGCCCTGCTTTGGCACGACCTCATGTTTAACTAGGTAGATACTAAATGGACACGGGTACTGACAAAACCCATCAATCCACATTGGAACGTATCCCACCACGCGGGCCTTTCTCCTAGCGATGTTGTGCGGGAAGGTTCTGCAGTGGGCCGTTATAGTGTCTTCTCCCTCCCCATATTTCCGTTTCGCTAATCCTTTTTAAATGTCAACAACGCACTTGTTGATTCTAATATTATACGAGTGACCACTGTCCATGACCTTTTATACTCATTTCACACTCACATATCATTTGTAGCAACGTTTCATATAAAACAGATAAACCACATCATTTCGCCTTATCCCATATAAGCGATCATCCAACATGATGATCCAACGAGTAAGTGACCTTTAAAGTGTATGTACCTATTTTTTTATTTGAAAGACCAACAGCTTTACTTTAGTGAAAAGTTCTCATCAAAACAATGACAGTCTTACATGTATACCACTATTAAAAAGAGGAAAAATTTGTATGTTTGTTATATTTCGTTCAATCAGGAAGCTACATTCACCCTGAGTAACATAGGCTACATTTTATTAAAAAATAAGTTAAAATAAAATATAAGTTAAAAAGTGAAAATGAAACATTAGGTAAAAAAGTTAAATACCTTTAATACCCGCGCGAAGTTGGGGGTGGATTTCCTATAAATAGACTATTAACTAAACCCTTACTTCCCGAGGACCTAAATGCATGTTGCGTTGTATAATGCATACAAGCTAGTTTCGAAGGCTGTTGCACAGGGTCAAACAGCCTACAAGGTCTGATGCCTTTTGAAGCGTCTAGTGATAACAGAAGGTTAATTTTATAATTTCTATAAATATTACACGCTATTTATAGTATCAAAGCTTTATTTAGTGTTTAGCAATATTTCGTAAATATTTTAAGTATCATCGTCATATAAATACAGCATAATTCATGTGACTACTCCGTGGTCACACTTTGATTAAGATCGCTGTGTAAGCCTGGGGCAGTGTGTTCGAATCTCGTGGCGAAATAGTGATAAGTAATTTGTGAAAACTTTAGCTCGGAAGGGTGTAGGTAGGGTCTCTATATTAATTTTCCTACAAAACATAGAAATGCACTGATATCACATTTATATATAAAGTAAACAGTAGTAGTCTTTGAGCCACGGAAGACCAGTGTCATGGTGTCTTCATCACCATGGCTTTTGCTGAGTGGTATACAGTTCTGTGTCTTTAGATTTAAGTTTTTATGTTTAAGGTTATTGTGTACTGTCACAGAATATATTTCTTTCTTTCTTTCTTAAACATAAAAATGCCATCAGCAAACATTTTAGAGGTAATATTTGTAATTAACTTAATACCTCCGTCAAGTTAAAGAACACATAAAAACGCATGTGTCTGGTCTTGGTAATTACAAAGGCTCCGAACAAAGAACAAAAAGTAAAGGCCAATCAGCAAAAAGGAAAATTACTGCAAAGTACCACTAACATGTAGCAAATGAATGAGCCAAATAGGTTCATTCATAAAAACCGTCAGCCATTTTGAGTAAGTTATAAAATGAAATGAATCCCGTCACGGTCGCAGCCCAAGCGATGAAATAGGCCAAGGAGAAAATTTGCGCATGCGTAGGAAAATTGATTTTCTCACATATGACGTCACAAGATGTCCGCGGGACCGAGGCGCTTAGTATCAAAAGTAAAATAAGACTCTCCCCAGACTTATCCTAAAGGCTAGATGTTAGATAGTCCACGCCAAACCCGGTGACTGTTATAAAATTTTCATACGCATCAAATATAAATGGTATAAAAGATTTGCGCGTTGTGTTTTCCCGATCAGTGTCGAAGCGGTAGCTAAGGGCACTACAATGGTTTATCGTTTAGTACAAAAGAATTTTCTTACAATGTTCGACCCGACGACCCCGATGTTGCTGAAACTGCTCTTTTTATGTAAGTATCTTCAATTATTACATTGCGTTTTAAAAAGTGATTAATTTGAGATTGGTGAGCTAATAAATTTGAAGTACTAATCCTTTACGTTCAATGTTTTTTTTCCTTGGCTACGATCGCCGATATAAAATTCAACAATCAACAGTCAGTTGTAAAATCTATATTTATATCTTACAAAATTATATATGCTTTAGTGAGGTTTGCGGCATTATTATTTGTGATGAAAATTCTTCATGTTTATTGTGGTTATTTTAATTATAATATAAATAGCTTAATTTTAATTTATTAATTATGAATGAATTATTAGATATTTGTGAATATCAGTATATATAAAAAACTAGGATTTTATAACTTGGTACATTGAAATTCATTGCTTTGAATGTTGCTATGACAAAACTGTCTATTGGCTAATGTAAAGATGCGCGTAGGAATAACTTTACCAGTTCCTATTTGATTCCAACCATTTTAAGTTCAATAGATATTTGAATTAGGATTATTAAGTTCGCTTTTAAAACTTATAATTTAATCAACGAAATTGTATTGTCTATATCGATTTGACTTGTAAACTCCACTGCATTTCTTGGTATAACTTTAGATTCAAAGTTACAATGGGGCCTCACATTGAATCACTGGCTGGTAGACTTAGCTCGCAGCTTATGCTGTTAGGAAGATAAGGCTCTTGACAGATGTAGAAACAGCAAGATTGGTTTATTTCAGTTATTTTCATAGTGTCATGTCATATGGTCTACTGTTGTGGGGCTCAGCTGCCGACATTAATACAATATTTGTACTACAAAAAAGAGCTATTCGTTTTATCTACAACCTTAGACCCCGTGACTCTCTTAAGAACTTTTTAAAGAAATAAATATAATGACTATAGCATCACAATATATTTATGAAAATTTAATTTACGTCCGTAAATACTATCATACCTTTAAAAAAAATGTGACTCACACAATTTTAATACTAGGAATAGAAACAAACTTGCTGTTCCGGACTTGAGACTACATAAAGTAGGTAAATCTTTTATAGGAAGATGTATAAAGATTTTCAATAAGGTACCGCAGAATATTGCCGAGTTACCTTTACACATGTTTAAAGCTAGAATAAAAAAACACCTTTCTAAAAAAGGGTACTACACTATTGACGAATATTTATGTGATAAAAATCCTTGGTCTTAAATTGCTCAGCTATTTCAGTGTTTATGATATATTGTTACATTAAGTAATTGATAAAAGAAAGGCTACACTGTTGAGTTTTCTTGGGTGCTTCTTTCTCAACAGGCCAATCCACTGAAGCGCTTTTTTTTCAAAGCATCAAAATCCATATTTTTAGTTTAGTATTTGTAATTGTTTTATTTATTATGTGTATATTTTTTGACGTTCATAAGCTTCTTGTAAGCCTAATTTGAATAAAGAATTTTGAATTTGATTAAATTGTCGACAGTAAAAATGTTTAGAATTATCTTTTTTTTTTCAATTTTAATTAATAATTTATTCATAAGGTAGGTCTTACATTTGTTTAACTTTTATTCTATGTATTTTACACACACCGTATTATTTTATTATTACATCAGGTAATAGTTACTGCTGAACTAGTACTCGCAATGGTCGAGGAGATGATATCAGATAATGTTATCAAAAAGATGTCTGAAGAATGAATAACAACATATTGCTTTATTTCTTTAGATATTTAATTTTACATTATATTAATAATTATTAAAATTATTGATTTAATGGTTGTGTGTGAAGTCGTCCAATCCGCACTGGGCCCGCGTGGACGACTAAGGCCTAATCACCCTATACGGGTAGGCTCGTGCCCCTCGGTGGGGACGTTAATGAGCTGATGATGATGATATTAATAATTATTATTTTTCTTATTTATTCGTCTCTTAATGTTGTATCAGTGGCGAGCACCAGCTTGTGCAGGTTTGAAATTTGTAAGGACCTCAATTAAAAAACAATATCCAGAGATTCTATAACTTTTCATCGGTGAAGGTGTAGCGGTTGAGAGGTCGGCTGCAACACAGTTCTCGGTTCGATCCCCTGGCAGTACAAACATTTGTGTGCATGAAAATGTCTGTTTGTAATGGTTTGGGTGTTTTGTATGTATTTAAAAGTATGTATGTATGTATGTTTATCCGTTGTTTAGTACCCATAAAACAGGCGTCACGCAGGCGTAACTTAGGGTTAGATGGCGCTATGTGAATATCTGTGGATATTTTTTATGATGACAAGGACGTCTATTAGACGATACGTAACGTACATTAGATACTGTACCTACACTATTTACTTTTAAAAAAATATACACTTAAATTAAGAATATCTTCCAATGTTATATTTGCGGACATTGCGCTGTAATTAAATACTTAACTATAACCATTGAACTATTATTTTATTGCATAAAACATTTGCTGTTTAACCGATTTTGATAAATTTTTGTGACCGTCAAAATGTCTCAAGAAACACAAATTAATATGCCACACTACGTAATAAATATAGTATTTTTTTATGCATAAGTGTAGTTTTATATGTTCATATTAGGCAACACCAACAGTTAAAGTTGATTTCTTAATTAAATAATGTATTATTTTATTGAGCTCTTCAATGTTAAACCATGATGAAAACAATGGTTGAAAATTATTTGAAAACGTAGTGTATTATATACTCTTTTGTTACTCTGCTGTTCTCTGCAGGATTTGATGTCGGCTGCGGACAGCGCTGCTGCCGTGGCTAGCTTTTGGGCTTCTACAGTTTAATTGTTTTTGCTATCGATACGCTAAGAAGAAGAATATCTTTGATTATATTATGGGGGGTCCTTGTCCAAAGGTGGACGATGTGCTTGTGGTAGTAAACACCACGACCAATGCCTACATATTGACGTTTAATGCACAGAAATAAACAAATATGGAGCGTCGGTGGCTCAGTGGTGTGGACTGTCTCCTTTCTACCGGGAGAGCTGAGGTTCAAATCCCGACACGTACCAATGTATTTTCGAATTTTCGAAAATATATGTACGTTATCCGACGCTCATACGGTGAAGGAAAACATCGAGGAAACTCAGCACGCCTGCGAAGAGATTCGAACGTTGTGTGTGAAGTCGTCCAATCCGCACTGGGCCCGCGTGGACGACTAAGGCCTAATCCCTATACGGGTAGGCTCGTGCCCTCGGTGGGGACGTTAATGAGCTGATGACGATATAATAAAATAAAATACTATACAACGGATTATTACTAAACAACGGATAAATATATTTAAATACATTTTTTTTCGTAAATACATACATATTATACATAGAAAACACCCAGACCATTACAAACAGACATGTCATGCACACATATGTTGTACTGCCCGGGATCGAACCCGGAACCCTTGTGTTGTAGCGACTTCCTCTCAACCCAACACCAAATGGTCGTCTACGATGAATGATGATGAAACAAATATCGAGAACGTCTATCTACACAATGCATCTAGCCCCAATTTAAGCTAATTGCTTCTATATACGTATTAAACAATGGTTAAATACATATACAGATCTGTAATCATCACAGAAGTTGTTTGTAAATACATATGTACATATAAACACCAGAACCCACACAAACAGACATGTTCAACCACAAAAATGTCTGCACAGCATTATAGCTTAGCCTGATGTGAGAATTTTCACACGTAATAGGAATCTACATCTTTCGTGGAGTAAAATCTTGAAATAAAAGACTTAAGAGTCATGAGTAAAATAGATAAATTTCCATTCCTCCCACAAAATTCAAGGGCGTATTTTCATTTGCGCCATATTCGGGTTAACAATAAAAAATAAACTCACTGAAAAAACACGAGGCGCTTACAAAGAGTTATTGAAGCACCCCTAGGGAGATAGCAATCTATCCTCCTCTGATATGATACCTACCGGAAACTAAGAATTCCGGACTTTTTTATTTAAATTCAATCAATAAAATACGTTTTCTGACTGAAAATTATTTTTTTTTATCACCTTTAGGCTGAAATTTGACCGCCATCTCACCATCAGGTGAAAAAGGTGAAGGTCTATTGGTTCAGTATTTTTGAACTCAACCATCGAAACCGGGGGATTGTAGGCTCCAATTTAGAATCAAATTACTTTAACAAGAACATTTAGTATTTTTCTAATTTGAAGCCAGAAGCATTCATAGGCGTAGTGTATAGTGCGTTCGGTTGACGATCGTTCAAGTCAAGCAATTAATAGTAAACGCTATAGTCAGCTGTGGAATGGGTGGCCGAATAATATTATCTCCTTAGAAAAGGAGCTAACTTAAAGCGAATATAGCTTTTAGTTGCTAAAGTAGGGATATAAAGTTTTCAGCATATAACAGTATCTGCTTGTCGAATTGTTATTTATCCTAGGCATTTGTTATTCCACGTGAAGACGTATCACGTATCAATTCCAACTGTCATACGTTTACGGTTTGATTGATGACATTTTGAGCTCCGTCCAAATAGGTTTTATTGGAAACCCGATGGAAACTGGGACGTAGTTTCAAAGTTGTTCCGACTCTGCGATTGGTGGCCTGGATCGGAAGCTTGCAGTAAGCTTTGTTTGCTTTTGCATTATGTTGAATTGAAGTAGGCTTTTTGGTGGAGAAAAGAATAAAGTTAATAGAGTTTTCAGATGGCTTATTCAGCTTTTTTGCCTTTTCGCCTCAAAAACTCGCTCATGAATGAGTGAACGATTTTGCGTTTTGAATCAAGCACGATTCAGGTTAAATAGAACTTCGGTATGCTCTTTATGAGTTTCTAAATAAAAACTAAAGTTGAATGATAACTTCTGGTAACGTGACACATGTAGGATATTGAAGTGGTTCGCGATTTATCATAATGAGAAGTTACAGTACTTTAGAGTTCTTACCTATTATGGTATATTCACAGACATCAGAATATATGTATTGGGGAAATCTGTGGGTATATTAGATCTAAGTCTAGGCTCCAGTTAAGAAATAAATATCCACTGACATTCACGCAGCGCCATCTAGCCCCAAGTTAAGTGTGAAGCCTGTATTATGGGTACTAAACAACGGATAAACATACTTATAAATATATTTATATCTGTAAATACATACATATCATACATAGAAAACACCCAGACCATTACAAACAGACATGGCCATGCACACAAATGTTTGTACTGCCCGGGAATCGAACCAGGAACCCTTTGTGTTGCAGTCGATGTCACAACCACAACACCAAATGGGTTAGCTTTAAGATGAAACCGCTATGGTGTTCGTAAGTTTGCGTATCAAGACTGTTGTTTTATCATATAGCAATTACTTAGTATGTTATCTCCTACAAAATATGTGTTACCGAGTGAGGTGATTGTAATCAAGACTAGGTGGTAGACGCGGTACTGAGTCGTCTAGGTATACCACCGCAGTGCCAGATATCGTCCTAGGAAATATAACTGTTTTGCACTTCTGTGTTACAGGATGAGGGCACTGCAGCTAGTAAAATTACCGTGTATAAGAGACCCACAGATTTCCCAATAATTACAATTATTGTATATTACGATGTCTGTGAAGAGACCTAACATCTGTTGTCTCTTGTGTCGGGCGCAGTCCGGCATTGAAAGAGAAAAATAATTGTCTATCAGTTGTTGGTCTCCTTCAATCTCTCTCTGTCATGGTCAGCCGTATCACTTACCATCAGGTGAGCGACTTGGCCGTCCTGTACACTTTAACATAAAACAATCAAAGATTGTGTACTTCCACATTCAATCAGTATTTTTTTTACCAGTAAATATTTTTATTCTCATTCTACTTACCGATTTCTATTCCGAGCTTTTTAATACCAGATTCAACCGGCAGCTTATTCCACTTTCAATCAGTAAAAAAAAATAGATTCTTAAGTACAAAAAAAAATTGGTTCTTAAGTACAAAAATTTAATGCTTTACTCGCATACAAGTAGCTCAGCATGAATGGACCGACAATTTGAGCTTCGCTAATCTAATAATAAAATCTACTATTTTCGGTTGGTGACGTAGACGAAACGTCATCGCTTGCAAACCCGCCCACGTACCTAACTTTAATGTTATCGGATTTGGTGGGCGGCAATTTTTAAATTGGATCAATAATGTTTTGTATTTATATCTAAATCAGCATTTATCTTATTGACGGGCTTGGTGTTCTATTACAAATGGTCACAATTTCGAGAAAGTTAATATTAATTCGATTAGTGACCATGTCATATCACCCGTATAGGGTGATTAGGCCTTAGTCGTCCACGCGGGCCCAGTGCGGATTGGACGACTTCACGCACAACCTTTGAATTTCTTCGCAGGCGTGCATGAAGGTTTCCTCACGATGTTTTCCTTCACCGTAAGAGCGTCGGAAAACGTACATATATTTCGAAAATTCGAAAAACACATTGGTACGTGTCGGGATTTGAACCTCGGCCCTCCCGGTAGGAAGGCGACAGTCCACACCATTGAGCCACCGACGCTCAGTTAGGTATATCTTAGACAAATGGCATTTATCAGTCTATAATATTGCACTGCCGGGCACAGGCCTTCTCGCATAGCATAGTTTTTTTATCTTATACAGGCAGACATTTGACCGCCATCTCACCTATAATATAAAAAAACATCTTGTACACTTATAATATAAAAAACCTATTGCGCGATAGTTACTCGTTAACCATAGCTACGCTATGTCGGAAAGCCTGAGCTTTGCGGTGGGCTTTTATATGCCGAAGATAATATAATGCGCTCTCATAGTTTGTCATAGGATAAATTCAATCTTCTTGCTTAAGATGGCGCTGTGTGAATCTCTCTCAAAAAACACATCCACCGAACAAATTACATGTGGTTCTAGAAGTTTCCCCTTTATTGTTTGCATCGTAACAAACGTTGAAAGCTCACAAAGTTTATTCAACATAACCGTTAAAATGGAGACGTTTATCCGACGCTCTTATGGTAAAGGAAAACACGTGAGGAAACCTGCGCACGTCTACGTAGAAATTCAAAGGTTGTGCGTGAAGTCGGCCTATCCACACTTGACCCGCGTGGACTTAGGCCTATAGGTACACTAAATGAGTTGGCTCCTGCTCCTCAGTGGGGAGTTGGGGACGTATAATGAGCTGATGATGATGAAACTGATTTTCCCTCATTATCGTCATCACTGCAGCTTCATAATGATACGTCCGCTACTGAACAAAGGCCCCTCTTATGATTTCCGATCCTTAGCAGTCGGCTACCTACACTAAATAAGGTCCATCTGTTTGGAGTCTGCTCGTTCGCCTTTCAATTAAATAAATGAAATAGGCCACAACCTATTATAAGAAAAAAATAAAATAATTTTTTACCATGACTTATTTATGCTATCAAGTGAACAGGACGGCCAGTTCGCATACCTTGTGGTGATACGCCTGACCATAACAGACGGAGTGTTAAGGGAAATTAAGTAGGTAGTTATTATTTTTCGTCAACATTTCCATGCAGCCATCACCTCAGACGACAGATGATAGGTCTGTCAAACCCGGTAATTTTACGAGCTACAGTGCTTTCATCCCGAAACACAGGAGTGCAAAACACTCCTCGGAACGATATAAGGCACTGCGGTGGCACTTACCTAGATGACTCAGTATGTACCAAGTCTACCACCTAGTAAAATCCTGCAGCTGGTAGGACAATCAGGAAAGTTAGTTTGAAATTTGCAGCTTCAGATTACCAAGTTGCCAGAAGGCCCTCATCCAGAAACACAGAAGAGCTAAACATTCCTGTTTACGGGACGATATAAGGCACTGCGGTGGCACCTACCTAGACGACTCAGTACTTAGTCTGCCCAGTAAAATCTTACGACTTGGATGGAAACAATCAGGAAAGTTAGCTTGATATTAGGCAGCCTGAGGTTGCCAAGTTGCAAGTAGTTGATTAGAGGTTTCACCAGTTCAACGCTAATCACGTTAATTGTCCAAGTTTGCCGGCTATGGTTAATTTTAACAGCCGCGTTAAATTACTGAAGTTTATAAACATACGTGCGTGTAAAATGTGGATTGTAAGGGTTCATACAAGTTTTTCAGCTAATATCAGCCATTTTTAGCTTTCCGTCACCAAATGGGAAAAAAGGAACCCTTATAGATTCGCCACGTCTGTCTGTATGTCACCCCCTTTTTTTCCGTAACTATCAGCACTACACTGTTCAAACTTTGTAAACTTTATATGTGAACCGCTATATGGTTTTTAAATAAATATATTTTGGGGTTTCCCATACATTGAACCCCTCCCCCTAACTTCTAAACTATAGGATTGATGAAATTAAAAAATATGTACCTTACCATGAAATCTAACAACGAAATTTGGTTTGAATGATCCATTTAACTCTATTATATCATTCACGTTATGTATAAAATAGGTCACATGTAGCAATTTGGTTAATATACAAAGGGAACGAACCAATTACATTTTGTAACAACACCAAATGTAAAAAGTTGTTTGCGAGAAGTGTGTGCCATCACGTCGTACGGTCATAAAAATATTTGATATCTCTGGAGACCGAGGAATTTGTGATGTACGGCTTTGTTTTAAATTAGGCTTTAGGCCTATACGGGTAGGCTCGTGCCCCTCGGTGGGGACGTTTAATGAGCTGATGATGATGAGGCTTTACATAGAATGGGGTTACACAGGAACAATGGTTTTTTGTTTAAATAATGTAAATATTTAGAGATATTCACATCACCATCTAGGCCTAATTTTAGAGCTTGTATGTTTGTATTGCCCGGTTATCAAATCCGGTATCTTTGGTGTAGTAACCGAGAACTTAAGTTCTCAACCATTAACTGTTATTCGTATCCGTAGTGTTATAAATCAAATGAAAAGTAAAAAGTCCGTGAACGAAAATAAAAACTCCTTTCAAATTTACATACTTATTCTTTAACCTGACAATAAGTTTAATAAACGGTTAATCTTATCCCGGATAAATATAAAAAATGCAAACTCAATTTGTTAGAAGAATTAGTTTGAGAGCTAGTACTAAAAGGGTTCTGGGGGTTTTACGAACTAAGTAGTAAATATAGTTTTAAGATTAACTTTACTGTTCGTTAAATTTTATTTTGAAACTCCGTTTGGAATAAGATGTTAAATATGTTTTTGTGCAAAGGGATGTCAGGGGTCCCAATATACACTTTTGGGACCAAAACCAATCTTGCCTGCATATTGCATACCCTACTACGTATAAGTAGTGAATAATTTACTATGAAAACTGCAACAAGCGCTGCGTTTTACTGTTCATAACCCTCACGGTGAATTCACTATCTGGTCTGTCTTGGTGCTCCTACCTATAGAAATGGTATTAGAAAAACAAAATATTATTTTACAAAAGCAGTTGATAAAAACATATGCCGTTTTTAGAACTCAAAAATGTTTATCTGAAATAATTATACATATATTAAATATGTACAGAATCGAAACTATTTTTGCTCGACTAAAGCTAAAGTTAGCAGAGCTAATAAATAATCGAATAGTTTTATAATAATGATAGATCTATCAACTTCATCATCATCAGCTCATTAAACATTCTCACCGAGGAGCACAGAGCCTACCCGTATTGGGTGTTTAGGCCTCTGTCGTCCACGCGGGTCCAGTGCGGGTTGGATGACTTCACGCACAACCTTTGAATCTCTTCGCAGGCGAAAATTCGAAAACACATTGTTACGTGGCGGGATTTGAACCAACTTATCGCTTAATATTATTTCTTTGGAATGATACTGAGGTGAATGTAATCAAATACGAAATTGTCCTTAAGAATAAAATATAAAAAATATATATTTACAAGCTATGCTCGTCTATTTTTGCTAAGAAACTTGAGGTAGGTAAAAGTAGCGTTCGATTAAGGAAAGGGTTTCGTATCTACAAAAAAAATATATTTTGTCCATATAAATTCGGACGCGAGTTCTCATTAGCCAGTTTTAATGAAAGCTCGCCGCGCGTCCGCGCATCGCTGGGCTTTGTTTCCATTAGTGTCTCTGGTCGTTTCCATCCGTTCCTTTTTCAATTTGTTTTCTGTTTTTAAATTGAGCGGCTTGTTTTTTTATTGACATCAATAGACTATTCCATGTTTGATTAAAAAAAACAATTTCATTTAGTTGGCTTTCGATTTGTTGTTGATCCAACTGGTCTAAAGAAGCTCTTTGTTTGGTTACACTACTCAGAAATGGAAGGCATAATTTCAGTGAAATATTTTTAAATGGCGGGGCCCATGTACTTTGATTAGTCCCTATCCATTGCATACCTCTTCAAATATGTACTAGGTAAGCCGAAGGTTAACACAAGTTTTACGTCGATCTGTGACTTTTTTACTAACTTACTGCGCTGCTCAGCGACCCGAATAGGATCTTATTCTACACGAAATTTCGCCATTTCGATCTATGACCAGCCGCTTGCCGCTAGTGCGGCGTCTGCAGATGGCTGAGATTCTCAATTTGGGCCATCCACCTATATCTGGAACAACCCACACTACCCAATTGGTCGAGCCAGATACGCTCTCTTTATACCCTATTATTATCTCTTTCCTTTCTTCTTTAGGCCTACTTCGGCTAGTAAAGCTATAAAAGCCGTTAACGCCCTGAGAGTCTATTAAAAAAAAAGGAAAATAAATGTGGCCATCACAACTCCCAAAAGAAATTAGTAGTGTAATTTCAAACTGTTGAATGATGAATTTACATACATTCATACAAAATACTGGCTTGTAAACAAATTATATTTCTTATTTAGATTTTCAACACTGTAATATAATAACATAGAGTTCAATATTGAATGATAAAATCCCAGTGTTGAATCTAGTGCACAGTTGATTGTCGCCGGCAATTTTCCATTTATAACGAGCTTAGTGATGTTCTATAGTCGATGATGTATAAGGTTTTTATTGTATATTTTTTAAGTATTATAATTTGAAGGGCGTCGGTGGCTCAATGGTGTGAACTGTTGCCTTCCTACCGGGAGGGCGGAGGTTCAAATCCCGCTACTCCCGGTGAAGGAGTTTTCCTTCACCGTAAGAATCGTGAGGAAACCAGCGCACACCTGCGAAGAGATTCAAAGGTTGTGCGTGATGTCGTCCAACCCGCACTGGGCCCGCGTGGACTACTAATGCCTAAACACCCGCCACGGGTAGGCTCGTGCCCCTCGGTGGGGACGTTTAGTGAGCTGATGATGATGATAATTTGACGACCCATCTGGTGTTATGGTTGAGACGTCAGCTCTTACACCAGGGTTCTGGGTTCGATCCCCCTGCAGTACAACATTTGTATGTGAGACTGGTCTGTTTGTATGGGATATGGATGTATGAATAATATGTATTTATTTACAAAAAGAAGTTTATAAATTCATCAGTTGTTTAGTACCCATATTACAGGCTAAATGTTTAGTTTGGGGCTAGATGGCGCTGTGTGAATGTCAGTGGATATTCATATTTCTTTACTCTTTCATCCAACCAATTTGTAACCTTGATGTCATAAGTAACGAACGTTTTCACTGTCTTCAGGAAAGATTTCAGCTTCTAAACCATAGGTTCCGAGTACAATTTCAGTGCTTGAAATCATAATGTGTGCATAAAATCTGTGTGTATTGAATTGGGTGGTTTCAATGTTAATAAATATTTATGAACGTAAAATAAAAAGTTTTGTTTGTATGATTTTATTATTAAAAATGTTATCGAATGGATTTTCTTGTTGGCTAAATGTAGACTTGAAATTCTAATTACAACTCCAAATAAGTTGTTAATGCAACACTATCGAGGAACTTCGATTCGACCTAACCCAAATAAAAATCTCGTTAAAGAGACATTAGTAAACTTTATAATTGGACTTTGATTTGATATGATTTTTAAAAATTTTAAGTACATCAAACTAAGTTTTCATTGAAATATTAGGTTAGTGGTGTTCATCATTGTAATTATTGCAAGCTCTTAGCTAGGCATTTAACAACAAACCTACTGCTGGACTCTTCTATTCAACCTATCGCACTCCACAGCTGGACATAGGTATCTCCTATTCTGTGCCAGGTATCCCGAACCTCCGCTTTACTCATTCAGACTCCACCAGCGACCTTTTGCAAGTCATCGATCCATCGGTCCGGGCGTTACGCTACGCTTGCAAAACGCGGTCTCCATTCCACTCGTCCAACGGTCGTCAGTTCTGCGACTTATGTTCCCAGCCAACAGGCACCAGAACTGCTAGACTACCATGATAAAATAATTTAGGTCCTTATTTACGTTGGTAAAGTGCGTATTGCACATGTACCATAAAGTATTCAATCAATTGATTGAACCATACTACCCGAAAAATTTGATTAATAGTTAAGTAACCATGTAGTCTATAACGTTCCACAGTAGGACACATTTAAGGGTAAATACCATACTCGCACGCTTGGCAGGCGGGTTGACTAGTGCAGGGATACGCCAGTATCGAAGTGATGCTGCTGCCTATGACACAGGTCTTTCCACCAGGCAGATCTACTACTGTGGAAACTAGCCGGGACCGAAGGTTTAACGTGCCTTACATAGCTCAGAGAGACTCGAGATAATATTCTTTGTTATATAAATAGTTATATACTAATAGTTCATATTCTTTGGTCACCCATCCGATTTTTGAATATTTGGATAATTAACGTAACCAAACACGCTAAGTCCTGCACCTTCGAGCCAGAGCAGGGTTCAGCGAGCGGCAATATCGATATAGTATTATGTATCGACAATAATAGCACATCACTTCACCAATCACGCAGTCATTGTTGTGCATAAAGCGTTAACTGTAGGATGATAGAAAAAATAATATAAAAAAAGTGTTTACAAATATTTTCGTTCTAACTGCTGGCAGTTTCTGAATTTGAAACTTTGGAAATTTCTGCGTATAATTAAAGCAAAAAAAAACTGTGTTTAATATAAAAGAAATCAAGAAAGAATAATATAATTGAAATTAAGATCGTAAAACGCACGCGTTCAAGTGTCAAACGAAAGCTTTTTTAAATTTAAACTATCTGGAATTCTTATTCAAAAACCACAGTGCAATGCTAGAAAGAGTTGTCAGGTCGTTTATCTGTTGTCTATGCTAATGATCTATGTTGTTTGTGGTGGCAGTGGTGGTGATGACAACAGTCGAGTGCTTGCAGTTGGACAGCCAGGCGTCGACGAGGAGGCCACGCGTCACCAAGTACAGTAAGACTACTATAGCGCCTGGAGGTACGACGGTAAGTTAATAATCTCTCCCTCTCTTCAACCTATCGCAGTCCACTGCTGGACATAGGTATCCCCCATTTTGCGCCAGAGATCCCGGTCCTCCGCTTTCCTCCAGCCTCCGCCACGACCTTTCGCAAGTCGTCGGTCCGTCGGGCCGGAGGGCGTCCTACGCTACGCTTCTATCCACTGACATTCACAGTGCCACTTAGCCCCAAGTTAAGCGTGAAGTATTACGGGTACTTAACAACTGATAAACATACTTATATTTTTTTTGTAAATACATACATATTATACATAGAAACACCCAGGCCATTACAAACAGATGTGTTCATGCACACAAATATCTGTGTAGCCGACGTCTTAACCGCTACCACTAAATGGGTCGTCAAAAAATAGGTAGGTAATACCTATCTACTAGGTATTTAGTAAGAATTATTTAAAGTTGGCTATATGGGTTTCAGGTTCGATTCCCGGGCAGTACAAACGATTATACGGACCTCGTAAGATCGAAATGTACTTAAGTATGATAATAAAATAATTGCAGGAACCGGCCACTGAGCGCACTTTGATGACAGCTACGTACCGACTTCAAAATGGCGGGGAGACGTGCATCCTGCTGACGGTGGACGCATTACTTGACATCTCCTATATGACCAAGTTGAACGAGAGAGCTGTATGTTATATGTTTTTATTTATTCTCTTAGATTTCGCTAATTTTATAAAGTGCCAATTCTGTCTTTAATATGTATCGATAGTTAGATAAACTTACATAAGAACAAGATGCACAATCACGAAGAAATATCAACCAAAATGTCCAAGACACATACGTTGACTTATTGTTATAATTATGACATAAAATTATTCATTATAATTTAGACCTTAACGCGTGATTAAAAGGATACAAAATCGAAAGCACGAGCATACTACGATGTCACTTTGACATGAAGCGAGCGACGTGATTATGAATGAAAATTCTGCCCAACTGACGTTATGGCAGAGTTATGCCGCGGACACTCTGAGTGTTATTGTACTATCTAGTTAGTTTACTCTTTATCTAAGCTTAGAGCACTAATTTCGCTATTTCGGTGACACTTTCCATCAGGTGAACCGCATGCTCGTTTGCCTCCCTAAGTTATAAAAAAAAAAATTAAAAATGCGCCAATTTTGTCTTTAATGTGTTTTTATAGTTATATAAACCATTATGTCAACCACGAAGGATTCTGATTACTCCGAGATGCCAACTGATAAACGCACGAAAAAGATAATTAGTAGAATGCCAATTCAGAATTTCTACCAATAATTAGTCAATCTATACTAATATATAAAGCTGAAGAGTTTGTTTGTTTGAACGCGCTGATCTCAGGAACTACTGGTTCGATTTGAAAAATTCTTTCAGTGTTAGATAGCTTATTTATCGAGGAAGGCTATAAGGCTATATATCATCACGCTACGAGTAATAGAAGCGGAGCAGCAATGAAGAATGTTTCAAAATCGGGGGTATTTTTTCATACTTGGAGCTTCCGTTGCGTACGCTGAGTAAACGGTTAAAGTTTCACAAAAGTCATGTATGAGAGTATTGTTCTCCTTTTAAAGGTCTACAAAAAAGTCCGCCACAGCATATGTCTATCTTTTAAGGTTAGCTTACTATAACATATTTTTTGCTAAAAAAATCTGAAATTGACCCCGAAACCTTTAAAGTTGGAGGGAGGGGAAATCCTATGTATAGTGATAAATGTCAGTACCGTGTTATCCTGAATTTAATGCGAGCGAAGCCGCGGGCAAAAGCTAGTTAGTAATATACATGATATGTACACGTCTCATTGGAAAACTTTAATGGTAAAATATATTAATAGTAGAATACCAAACATTCAAAAATACAATTGAGACACAATTAATACAGAATTGGCGCATTTTGAAATTAACGGAATTAGGGCCTAGTTTTAAGGAGGGCTCTCCGCCTTCGGCTGTTTCGTCATTGGCCTCATCTCATCATCATCATTCATACGGTTTATCCAGCTCCGGTGCGACCCACATGGTTCACAGGATACATATTCTTACAAAGTTTGAATAGTGTGGTGCTCGGAGAAAAAGGGTGTGACATACGGACGGACGGACAGACAGACAGACTTGACGAATCTATAAGGGTTCCGTCTTTTGCCATTTGGCTACGGAACCCTAAAAAAGTTGGCTAAGCTCTCGGTCTTCGTTCGAATTGGAGCCCTGGTTAGAAGTGTATATTTATGAAAACGCAGCCCTTTTTTGCAGAAATTGTGGCAGTCAAATAAAATGTATACGCCATCTTGTTCCAGGACGCGAACCGTTTGTGCCGACAATGCGAACGTGGCGGGAAGTGCCGCGACTCTGATGCCGAGACCCTGGTGCTATCCTTCAAGGAGTTCTCATTAGAATGGTTCTTCGCCAAGGTATACCACCACCCTTCATTAGACATAGAGTAATTTGGGAAAAGTAATTTTTAAGCCGGCGGCTCAATGTTGGGGACTATTGCCATCCTACCGGGAGGGCGCAGGTTTAATCCCGCCACGTACCAATGTGATTTGGAATTATTGCAATTATATGAACGTTATCCGACGCTACGGTGAAGGAAAACATCTTGAGGAAACTGTGCACGCCTGCGAAGGAATCAAAGGTTGTGGGTGAAAACGTCGAACCTGCACTGGGCCGCGTGGACGACTAAGACCTTATCAACCTATACGGGTAGGCTCGTGCCCCGGTGGGACGTTTAATGAGCTGATAATGTTGATTTGGGAAAAGAGCTTCTACATATTTAAACTTTATATTTACCGGCATGCATTCTACAGCATTATTAGAGTTAACCTGTATTATCAGAGGTCTCAGATAGTTTGAGGTGTCGAGATGTCCATTATACAATTTATTTATTTAATGAGCCTTCCGAATTTATATTTTTCATCATCATCATCAGTCTGTAAAGGCCCACTGCAGGCATAGATATGTGGAGATTGGGTCATAACCACCACTCGAGCCCAATGCAGATTAGTGGGTGGTAACGACTACCTTCCTAAGATTGAAGCCGGACGACAGCTTAACGCACGGAATCATCTTTCTTTCGGACTATCAGGTGATTCAGCTTGCAATGTAACCAAACTAAGAACAATCACACAAAGTGACTTTTTCCGCGTGATTGTTGTGACCTTGACCAGGAGGCAGTTCAATTGCAGTACTCTGATGGTATTTCCAACAGTGGCGTATACAGAGATTATGAGTAGGGTATGCAAAGTGAGTGACACTAATCGCAAGAACAATAAATTAAATATTTTTCTAACTTGAGTGCTTTTGATGATAGCAGGTCGTCTATGGTGCAAATTGTCGAGTAAATGGGCGAATAATTGAATCTTAAATATTTTATGATAATTACTAGGTGGTAGACTCGATACTGAGTCGTTTACGGAGGTACCACCGCAGTGCCAGGTAGTGACCGTGAACAGGAGGTTCTTTTGCGTTTCGGGATGAGGGCACTGTAGCTAGTGAAATATCGGGTATAAGACTAACATTTGCTGTCTCGGGTGACGGGCGCAGTGAGGCGTTGATGGAGATAACTGTCTATCAGTTGTTGGTCTCAAATGCCGCTCTGTTATGGTTGGGCGCATCACTTACCATCAGGTGAGCGTCCTGACCGTCCTGTATATTTGTAAATAAAAAAAATGGAGTTTTTCCGGGTTGTATGGTCGTACTGCTTATTTGCATATATTGAGTGCAGGCTCTGTTCCAGACGCCAGGAGGAGAACGCTGGTACGTGGAAAGCCTGAGGCTGTCATACAACTCGAGTGCGAGGATACTGGAGCACGCGGCGAAGCAAGGCAGGAAGGTGACCTTGACCACTGATGTGAGATCTCTGCTGTTCCTACCCTGTGGGGAAATCCTTCTACTGCCCTGAAGAGACGGTGGTCGACTTTTGGAAGCCGATACCAGGTTTGTGTTCTTTGTTTGTTGGTAGGATGTGTTTTCACCAAAAACGTTTGCGGTGGAAGACTGGATAATCAGTTTGTATTAGATTTTGATGATGAATCCATAATTTTTTTTATGATATAAAGTGAACGGTACTGTCAGTTAACTCACCTGACGGTAAGGGATACATGACAGATGCAGTGTTAAGAAAATGAATACTAGAGTATGAGCAAGTATTTTCCGTCAACACTGCTCTGCGCTCGTCACCCGAGACGAGAGATGTTAAGTCTCTTATACCCGGTAATTTTAATAGCTACAGTGCCCTCATCTATTTATTCGAGTTAGGATCGTTCTGTGGAAAATTTCTAAATAACCCTTCAAGGCTGGTCCAATGGGTGGTTCCGGTTGGCTAGTTTAGCTACTAAGAATGATACACTACGAGCATTTGAGGTTGGCTTATAATCAAAAGTGGTATTAAAAGTTGTATTTTGTGACTCCTTTGAGAGACGGTTTTTATTAGAATACAATTGTCACCGCCTTTTCCAGTGGGTGCCGTTATACACGTGTTATACAGCATATTAGTAGAGAATGGATAGCAGACTCATGTATTAGGAACTGTTTTCTCCAACCTTCTCAAGTGTGGATAATCGGAAAAGCTTGATAATCGTGGAGTAGGTCCTAAGTCCACTTACGTCTATATTCCTTTAAGAGCATTTATGATTAGCTTTGATTGAATTATTTTAGGAATTGGTTTAGGGACAATATTCAGCAGAGTGCTGCGATCTTCAACTACAACCTTCCCCTCCCCCATGAGCGTGAAAATTAGGGCAAAACGCTTCAGTATAGTGGGTCCAGGCCCAAGTCCACTTAAGACTTTATAAACATTTATGAGTATAAATGCTTATATTTTTCAAATTCTAATCCCAGCGCAGCGACAGCACACCGCGCCAAGTTGTACCTCCGCCAGATGCGTCTCCAGGCGTTCATGTACAAGCGTTCGGTGAGTTCGGCCCCCCGTGGCACTGCTCGGACGGGTCTCGGGCGCGCTCGGAAACGCCCGGTGGCCGTGGGGCGGCACTGGCCATCGCGACGGCCGGCACGCTCGTCGGTACGCGATATGGCGCTACCTCAAGGTGAAGAAGGTGCAGTACGACACTATGGAGTGAGCGGAGTCTGACGTGCGGTTTGGCGGGTTTCGAATGGCGCTTTTGGTGGTGGCGTTTGCCGGTTGCGTTTGTTACAGGCTTTTTTTTTTTTTTTAATTGTGCATTTGCGTTTTGATACAGTTGACGTTGATTTTTATTAAATAAATTCTTAATGATTTTTATTGAAATATATTTATTGATTAAATGAATTAAATATTGGACAGCGGTAAAGTATCAATATCTTTAACAATAGTACCTACTACGGCTATTAATGCAAGGGTCAACTCTTTTCTTTTCAAAAACGTTGGTTTTAATACTGAATTAGACAGCCAATTGTATTTATCAAAGGATGCACGAACAATCTGTACACAGAAATGAGAGAAATAGAAAATCTCAGAAGATTAAGCATAAAAATACTGAAATAAAGAAGAGTCAAAAGGTATTGAAACTTAAATGACGTTCAATATAAGTACATTAAATTGATAACTTTTCATTCTTGCCGTGATTTTTACGTTGATAAACTTATTTACAGTTCCTATAAAAATAACACTTACTTTTCCCATAAGATTTTGATATTGATATTATTTTATGCTATTTAAGGTAATTAAAATACTATTTAAACTTTTAGTTCGATGGTTTTATCAAAACATGTCAGACGTACAGAGAAAGATGTTTGTTGCCAACGTTAGGTTTCATAGGAATGTAGATCATATTGTTGTTACAAGGCAAAAGTTAAAGTGAGAAAAACATTAATATTATATAAATACTCAGCATTTCGTATTTAAATTGTACAGAACTTCATTAAAGCTACTTTTTTATACATCGCATTCTTAGAATAAAAGTGGCCTAAGTCGAATAATACAGTGTTTGAGTAAAAAGCTGATGTATAATGAAATTTCATATAAAGTTTCGTGACTAATTGTTTTATACGTTACCAGTATTGAGTATCAAAAGCATGCGTTATGGTAAGTCTATATCAAAATCATAATTGCCTTTTATCACTTTCATTCTGAGGACGCGAAATGATTATAATGAATATATGTAAATATATGCGAAAACGGTAAGCATAGTACATATTGTTGTATGCGGGCAGCGCCTAAGGCTTTATCAGTGCCCGATCTTGTTTTCAGTACAAAAGTGTTTCGCTTTAAATGTTTAAGGGTTAACGCAGTTATTTATTAAGCTGGCTACGTTGCATGTGAAATTGAAACGATCTCTTAAGATAAGTGGATTTATTCGATTATTATCACCATGTTGTGAAAGGTGAAATATAAACAAATAAAATATACATAAATAAGGACGCAGAGTTAGTGCTGGTATACACTTGACCTTTTTAGGATTGAGTTTTTATTTTTTAATTTTAAATAACCATTGATAGTTACATTTGACATTTTGTTTCTTAATTATATTATTAAGACACCATTTCACAATAAGGTTGTTCTTTCTCGTCTTAAACAAGGCTGGTTTAAGCTATCTATCTTATGTCTGACATTGGTAATTTATAAATGAAGAATGTATTTCAACATTATATCGTAATTAAGTAACGCCGAACTATTTATCTATAAATATAAGGTTGAAGATTTGTTTTTTTTTATTCCATAAGTTACTTCAAGGCTAAGAGTATACCAGACCCAACATTAAACTGTTTATAATGCGTGTGCTCCAAAAGAAAACATGTGTGAGGCACAGTAATGTATAATTGTTTGACATAATGTTGTTGACGTTTGATTATGATGTAAAAATGTATTTAATCCTCATATAACCCCAAATACCCCATAGGCTAGATTTTTTGTATTTTTCTCTTTGAAAAAAATATATATTGAGAAAATTGGCTTACAGTTGTTCGATTGTAATAAACCATTGAGGGCGACTTGCATCAATTCTTTGTGTTCCATTTATGGTAATTTTTATTAATTTTTCAAATGCATTTAATGTATAAGTCTTCATATGATGTGAGCTTTACTCACATTACGATAGAAAATGATATAATAAAATATGGAAACGTAATCAGAACGTCATACGAAATATGTTTTTCCATCACTCTAAAAAGCGCAGCTATTTTAATTACCGTTTCTTTTAAAAACTGAAACTAAAGTTTATATTGCGCCTAAAACCGATTTGTTAAGCGTGGGATTCAGTTTGAGCCCCTACTGACTATTCCTCTGATAATATTGTACGAGTCAAAGATTACCAGATAACAAGATCTCGTACAAATACATTTTCGTCTTATAAATCATCGTTGGTGCAAGTGGGCCTAAGACTAGGGTAATGCGATCACCATATTATTTGTTTATGTAAGCTAATAGGTTGAATTAGGTATTAGAGTTATGTCTGGCTTTGGTCGATTCAATAAATTATAGTCTATGATCGATTCAATAAATATGGTCCATGATTGATTCAATAAATTAAACTTTATGATCGATTCAATTACAGCCTATGGTTATCATTTTGACAGCTGTCAACTATGGAATAGTGTTGTGGATTTAATTACCTACATATCGATATATTTATTTAGTAACATTAGTCGCTTTTCGACTATTATTTTTGAGTTGACCACAGTATTCTTGCTATCATTACATATCAGATGATAATAAACATAATTTGGACAATCATTATAGTAATTATAAATTAAAGAAAGATAATTTATTGAGATTGTTTGCGGGTAGCGGACATAATCGAAATATTACGTGTACAAGCAATAAATACGTTTTTCGATCCCGTCGTGGACAGACGTGGCAGATTTGATGTTGTATTGTGTGCAAACTTGGTAAATACTAGTGTTGTTAGAGTTAAGTGATATTTGTTGTATATTCTTTAAAACACAGTATTGTACAGGTCAGATACAGTTCTTTAATCGTGGTTAAGGCAGAATTATCTCTTCACTATGAATACCTCATACAGCATACCAGGTAGTGAGCTTTTCCTTCCTAATGTAGGCCTTGAACCTCGGTTTAGGGAATTCCGAGGAGAACTACGTCATCTTGTATATATTTCGGTAGAAAAGCGGGTAGAGAAACAGCCTACCTAATTCAGAGGTCTGATGGAATCTCTGTCAGCAATTGGTTCTCAGCCGGTCGTATGATCATCGCTGTCTCATGATGTTTCACTCCTTTCGTCACTGAGCATGTCATCTATTGGATGTGATATGGGAAAGGTATTCTTATAACGAACGCCACCACGAATCAGTACTATAAATACTAACAAAATTTGTTAGTTAACATTTTTCCATCGATACAATGTGACATAAGTAGACTAAACACAACAACAAGCAGTCATTCTATAATGTTTTTGTTAATATATAATTAATTTATAATAATGTTGAACTTTATTTAATAAACTGTTTGCATAGATTTTTTAATAGATCTAAGTTAACTTAAAATAAGATATCAAATTGATTTAATCAAATTCAAACTACTGTAAATCCTTCTGTTAATCGGGATTTATAGTAGTTCGAATGATTCCTTTCCTTTTTGTTACTTAATTAAAAATGTGCATATATTTTCTTAAATAAAAGTAGACTTATATTAATTTACAATAAACAAAATCCTATTTCCATCTACCTCCGTCATCTTCCAATTGTTTACCGTATTTTGTGATTGAAAATGGTTTTCCAGTATTTTATTACGTTTTAACATAATATAATTTTTCAGTATATTATGTGTAGCTTAAACAAAGACACTAGTACCAAGTTTTGCTAGTTAAGGTGCGCTGTGTGTTATCGCTTATATGAAGCCTCGTTCAGTTGTGCGTCGTTGTGAATGGATACTATTAAACTTGTTTATATTCTATCAACATTTTTTCCGTTTTTAAACAGTGTTGATTTTTTAATACAAGGCAAGATGTCGACTAACGTCACAAATACACATAATTTTTATAATCGGTCATGGAGTTTGTAATGGCGGTCATAGAAATCTGTTAACAAACTTTTAAATTGGAGGACGCCCTTTTTTAATGCCTCTGAAAACGTAGATAAGGGCAATAATTTTTAATTAGAAAAAATAAGTATATGCTTTCTCAAATTATTATTATTATTATGGATATTATGCTAAAAGTCAATTGGTCGATATTATTTTATTAAAATATCGATACCTCGCATCCAATCGCAACGGCTCATCATTGGCTGGGGCTATTTATTTATGTACCTAATACTCATCAATTACTATTAACATATCCTTTAACTAAGTTGTGCGTGACGCGTTTTGTGATCATTATTAGTATTGTAAGTTTGTATCTTATTTGTATGAAATTAGTGTTGGATTAAGCTTAAGTTAGTCATAGAGTCCTTACTATACTGGCTTTATGCTGTACATAGTGTAGCTTTCGTTCAGTCCCGCGATTTGTTTTGTGTCTTAAGAAAAAAATATTGCTAAATATATCGATACTTTTTTACGATTTACATCACTAATAATGGTGAATAAATATTGTATTTATTTATATTGAAATGATTTTACTCTATGTTTACTTTTAAACACAATGTAAACCTCACAAATTTATATAAATTGAAGTACGTATATAAATATTTTTTAGAAGGGCTGACACATATTCAAAGACACAAAACAAATCTAAAGAGTTGCCAGATTTGTCTCAAATCCAAGTTGTAAGTTTCGAATTATAAAAAATCACATTTTATATGAATTGCTAACCTATACCAAAGACGTTTATTTGCAGGCAAATCTGGCAAACTCACCCGCGTTATGCCATTATCGAATCTGATTCAAGCTTGTTTTTTAAGTGTATGTACTTTTCGATATATTTATTCATACGATAACATTATATGGCACTCTCAATGTACATATCTCTGAACGTAAGCCACTTTTCAAATTTAACATGTTTTAATAGCACTATCGTTTTCCAGTTCCAAAATTCTATATTCTAACGCGTAAAATTAAATTCGTTTTTAAATGACTCTACCATTAATATTTCTGAAACTTTTTCTACTAGTCGAGATTGTATACTATTTTCCTAATGTTTTGTATTGATCTCTTGTAGTTTATTTCCTGAATAGTTTCATAAGGTGGGCGTGCTCTATGGTATCGTGTAGCGATGAGAAAAGCGCGGGAAATGACCGACGAACCAAATGCCAAATGTCAAACATTTGAAAAAAAAAAATAATCAACTTTCGAAAATAGAAATTACTATTTAGTTACATGTCACTACGTACGAAGCGTATGAAAAATAAACGTCTCAAATTAATTTTTTTTTTAATTAAAATAGCTACATTTGAAAATAGGACATTACTATTATGTCACCTGTACGTAACTTATCGAAAATGTTGCTTATCTACAAAACCAACAAACCTTGAAAATACAGAGAATTTTAATAGAAAAATATGAAAGGATGAAATTAACTGCACTTTGTAGAAATCGCATCGCGTATCTAAAGGGCCGACCCACCCTTAGCGTTACGTACACATCGGTGCATTCGTATTAAAATAATGTACTAATATTATTATATGCCATACGATTTGTCTTCCAGATTGATCTTAAAACAATAGCGTAAAGTATTGTAGCTTATTATTATATACATAATTATGGATATAAAGTAAAAGTGGTGGTGTTATACCGTTTGGTAGGTTTTGACAATGTGCTGTTGAAAATATTTGGGAATTTGCTTATTGCATTAAATGCATTAATTAAATTAATGCGTTTACAAATGTATGGTTCAAAAAGATACAATTTAAAAAGAGTTTAAAAACAGAATTGTAGCAACATAATTTATGTACACTTACAATGAAAGGATGTGACGTGTAATAAATTCAATTCAATTATTATAAGTCCCCTAACTTTTCTTTTAGATAATTTTGTCTATAAACTTGGCAGTACTTCTATTGTATAGATATAATTTAATGTTTTGGAATAAGGCCGCGATTTTGAAGATCGTTCAGTGGAGCGTTGAGGCGTGCAATTTTAACCCAATTGTTTTGTCTACAAACGAATTGCTTTCGATTTTTGTGAAACGATAAAAAGCGATTTATATAAGTGTTAATGTTTTTTTTTCTTAAATAGCGCTTATGCTCATCGCACTGCTCTTAGCATAGGTAGCGTATGTTACGGCTATAATTTTGTTATGTTATTATAAAGAAATGATCAATGTAAACACCAATCTTAATGGAAAAACGGGTAACGACCACCACTGAATAATATATAAGAGACATATCTCAAATTATTGTAATTTAGTGCGTTCATTTATTGAAATTGTCTTTATGAATAAATGACGTCAGAATCAGAATCTTTTGTTTTATTTGTATGTATGGAAAAAAAAGATTAGTAATGACTTGGGTAAAAGTTACGGGTATTGAATGTTGACTGTAACAGTATTACGGAATCTTTGTGTTCTCTCAAGAAGTTCGTGTAAGGCAGCATGGTCTATGACTTTAGCATGTAACGAAACAAACAAAATAAAAAATTGGCCAAGCCCGAGTCGGACTCACCCGTGGAGGGTTCGGCAGCAGCAAGTAACATCAAATTAAATATTTTTTATTTACTTAGGCACCTACTACATATGTAATATAAGTAAATAGTGGTTTACCGTTTATGGCGTATAAAATAAACCACAGATCCGACATCGTTCAAACTAAATTTCGTTGTTAGATTCATGGTACACATCATTTTTTTATCAACCCCATAGTTTAGAAATGAGAGGGAGGACACTTTTTTCAAATTTGGAAGTGTCTCTCGACATATTAGAAACCTCAACATCATTTTTCTAGATCTATACATATAATTACAAAGTTTGAATAGTATTTTGCTAGTAGTTTCAGTGAAAAAAGGGTGTAACATACGGACGGACAGACAAACAGATAAGAGTTCACGGACCTACAAGGATTCTGTTTTTTGCCATTTGGCTACGAAACCGTTAACGAATTTATTAATTTTATACATTGACCTTTTTTAAGCATTGTATCGTAACGTTTTGCAGGTCAGTGAATTTGACTGTTGTTGCTACACTATAGTTTTGGCCTATCACCATGGGGGCAGAGTCCCCCCCTGAGAAGCTGCCCAGGCAAGAGTTAAACGCCTGACGGATGTCTGCACTCCACCCATTGAAAAGGAGAGTGAGACCGCAGATAGACAGATATACGAGTACTAGTAGTACTCTTTGGATAGACAGTTTTGGCAATAGAGTGCGTACGTTTCATCGTATAGTCTCTATGCCATTATGTTTCTCAGTGTTGTCACACTATCTATAACAATCCACCTCTTGTTATTAGTCTCCATTAATGCAGCACTGCGCCCGACACCCGAGACAACAGATGTTAGGTTTAAAGAACTTTATTTCTCATAAGAACAACAGTTCACTTACAATGAGATATTAAAAAAACATAAACATTTGTAGTACATAACTAGCCTCTGCGTGGCTTTTCAGGTAAGTACATAAATCTTATATAATATTTTAGTAGGAAAGTAATTTATAACGTATGTGTAATTTATAAACTCGCGTGCAAGTAAATCGACTCAAGCCTCAAGTACGCATAACAAGTGATATAACTAAAAAATGCCTTATTATACCTCTATATAATGTTTTACATAATTAAAGCCTAGTAATTGAGCTTTAAAATGGTGTAAGTTGCATGAAAATCGATTCAGTAGTTTAGTAAAAAAGGTTAATGCTAATGATAATGTAAAAATGTTGAAAATTCATACAATTTCACAGTATGGGGTTATTGTGTTTAAATGAAACAAAATGTGCGTAAGATAAAAAAATTATTCGTGTCAATATTTGGTATTCCCTCCTCTAGCTCTGATCACTGCTCTCATGCGATTCTTCATCGACCTTATCAACTTTTTAATGGATGATTGTGGTATTCGACCCCACATGTACATGGGCGACGGTGACATTTACCATCAGATGAGCCGTTTGCTCGTTTGCCTGCTATAGCATAAAAAAAAACTCTTCTACCAACGCAGTCTTGAGCTCATTGATGTTTGTCGGAGCTGGATTCCTCGCTCTAACTTTCCTTTTGAGCTCGTCCCATATGTGCTCAATGGATTTAAATCGGGGCTGAGCGCTGGCCAATGCATAGTGTGAATTCCAACTTCGTTCAGGAAATCACGTGTGGCCCGAGCAGTGTGACATCGGGCATTGTCATGCATCAAGATGAAATTTTCCCCAATAAAGCCTTGATAAGGGACAACTTGATCCAGTAGAACATTTTCAATGTAACGATCACTGGTCAGACCTCCTCCCCGGCCTCCCCCAGGAACGAAAACAAGCTCCGTTTTGCCTTCTAAGGAAATTCCAGCCCACATCATGCAAGATCCGCCACCATATGCAACGGTTTCCACAAAGCAGCACTGTGAAAACCGTTCACCGGGACGACGGTATACCCGACCTCTCCTGTCGCTGCCATGGAGACACATCCTGTCTCATCTGTGAACAGGACTGACTGCCATTGCTCTATGCTCCAATCCAAATGTTCTCGAGCAAAGTGAAGGCGTGCTTGACGATGAGCTGTGTCAACTTCGGCCTGTAGCGGGTCTTTTCGGAGTAAGTTAGCTTCTTTCAACCTTCTTCTAACTGTCCACTGACTGACAGTCACCCCGCGAACTGACGTAGCTCCTTGCACATCATCTACGCCGGTAAGGTGTCGATTTCGGAGAGAGGTCGAGACCAAAAACCGTCGTCACGCTCCGAGGTGCACCGGCGTCGGCTGGTATTAGGCCTCCGAGTGAAGACCAGTCTCTTGAAACCTTGTATACTCTCGAGACAGCGGACTGACTCATATTCAAACGACGAGCGACTTCTCGCTGGTTCAACCCTTCTTGCAACAGGGCAACGACTTGAGCGGCTTCTTCAGGTGTTGTATCCATAATTTCTTCAAATGACGGTTTAATTTGCAGAGATGTGTGTTCAGGTCAACGTCTAATGAGCGCCTGAAAAGAAAAAAGATTATAGGGGGTTTATAGGGGGTTGTGGTCGCGCAGTTGTGAATAGAGCGCAGAGCAGTTTACGGGGTTGCGTTCAGTTGCATCCTAAGTACAAGTGTTTATTTAAATTACTGATATTATGCTACATTTAAAGCCTAATTACTAGGCTTTAATTAATGAAAAAACATTATATAGAGGTAAAATAAGTCATTTTTTTAGTTATATCACTTTTTATGCGCACTTGAGGCTTGAGTCGATTTACTTGCACGCGAGTGTAGTTTGGCAATATAATTTTTTAGTCTGTTTTTATAGATATATGCTAGCGCTTTCTTTTATTGAATTTGGGTAGATTTTATCCAGGTGATTTCACTAGCTACGGTGCCCTCGTCCGAACACAGAAGTGTTAAACACTTCTATTTCACGGGACTATCTGGCCTGCGGTGGTACCTACCTATACGACTCAGTTACTACCACTTCAATTGTAGCGTAAGACGCTCTCCGCGACTGCGATGGTTTTATCACAGATTTAGAAACTAAAGGTTCATAAATTTGTGGTTTTTATGAATGAGAGTAATTATTTTAAATTAAGTAAATTATATAAAGTTAGATTTAATCAATTCGAAAGCAAAACAAACATATGCGTATAACACCTGTATCTCAAATAACCTCCAATTTGTAACGTAAGCCGGTCATTTTATAGCTAGGGGTTGCAAAATGAATTTAATTGGCACCAAGGGAGGGAACAACCGTTGGAGTTTGCTTTGTTAGTTGTAATTGTTTAGTTAGATAAATTATTATAGTGGTACTTTTCACGTGTCAGCTATTTTTTTAAAATATAGAAAAGGTTTTAGCTAAAATGTAAATTTTGGCCTGAACATTTTTGTAATGACCCATTTGGTGTAATGGTCGAGACGCCGGCTATTACACCGTGGGTTCGAGTTCGTACCCGGCATTACAAACTTTTGTGTCCAGGACATGTCTGTTTGTATTGGTGTGTTTTCAATGTATAATTTGTACGTATTTACAAACAAATGTATATAAGCATGTTAACAGTTGTTTAGTACTCCGAACTGCAAGCTCCTCGCTTTATATGGGGCTAGAAGGCGCTGTGTGAGCGTCAGCAGTGGCGTTGCACTCCATATATGCAAATAAGCAGTGCTACCCTGTGCGTCCAGACAACCCGAAAATCGCCAACATATTAAATGATTCCACTTGTTCGCCCATTTTTCCTTTACAGATTTGAAAAACTATAGGTCTGGTGATCTTTGTCATCAACAGCACTCAATTTGCCAAAATATAAAGTATTATAGTTTATGCGATAGTGTCACTCACTTTGCATACTCACTATCTCTGTGCACGCCAATGAGCGTCAGTGGATATTTATTTATTATTTTGATACGAAAAGGCAGGTAAATGTTTTCTTTATAATATGTATTCCATACAAATTATGGAAAAACTTTACAAGATTATGGAAAATGGCTTTAATCCGCGACCGACGGCGACCATCAGAACGAGTGAATCGGTGACTTTTTTACTATGGTATAATTTGTAAACCAGGTAAGGCTGACTAATTAAGCTGTACTTACTTACTGCTGTAGTCATTAGTCTAAGTAATGTCTAAATGTTCTAAATCAATATTAATATAATAGGATTTTATGTTAATGTTAAATTGCAACACCCTTCCAGGGTCCATATGATCACGACCCAATATTGTAAAATCTTATGAAATACATATGTTATGCAATTGAAATAAATAAATAAATAAAATAAATAATCTTTGTTTAAAATTTGTTGATCGTGTTAACAAGTAGGTAAAGATTGTTTAAAAAAAAAAGAAATTCTCACCTAGAAGTTCAGACTTTAAATTATAAAAAAATCAATTAAGGGATAATCTTCGCAATTCGTGTACACACCCTTGCAAACGCTAATAAAGCAATTGAATAATTTTCCGCTTAATTTCCAATCACGCATCCCTTGCACACTTCAACATCACAGATAACAGAGGGTTAGAGCCAAGGTTAGGGTTGACACCTTCAATATTGTATTCTATATTTATTTGGTTTTATTACCTGAAATAAAGATTACTATTATTATATATAAAAAAATCTGTGTTTATAAAAAAATACGCCACGATTTATTTGCATTTAACTACTACACCAATTTTTATGATATTTTGTACGCATCTGCAATTTAGTCCAACGTAAGAGATATGGCAGTTTTTATGTCAATAATGCAGCACTTTTTTTGGAAACATAATTTAAGACATCTCTTAATAACTTGCTGGTAATCTTTAATTTTATATCAAGTGTAGCGTAGGACCTTTAACTACTGAACATAGATCTTTTCCGTTTTGCACCAGATATCCCGGCCTTCCGCTTTTCCCACACAGGCTCTTCCGACCTTTCGCAAGTCTTCGGTCCATCGGGCTGGAGGATATGTTACACTACGCTTGTCAAAACGCGTTCTCCAGAACGCGTTTGCTCTAACGGCCAACGGTTTTGCGACACATACGACCAGCCCACTTCAATTTGCTGATTTGGTAAGCTGTGGCGGTAACTATAACAAAATTAATAACTAAACACATAAATAAGGGGAAGTAATCACACCACATATTAAAAAAAGGTGTGACAAAAACCTAAAGTAAAAAGGAGATATTTTAAAAATGTGTCAACCCTAGTTGTCCCTCACATTAAACGGAGTGAGGTCCGGTGACAAATTTGCTGACAAATAATTGCTCCCGTGTGCTCATCAAGGGAGATAACAATGATAAGCCATTTCATCTTAAATTTTCAACCTTGCACGCTTTCAAATAAAGTTGAAAATTGTCTAGGATTACTTTGTAAGATAATAATATAAATAATCATCTGTGATTTGTTTTTTATCATCAGCTCTTATACGTCTCCATCGAGAGGCACGAGCCTACCCGTAAAGGGTGTAGACCTTAGTCGTCCACGAGGGCCCAGTGCGTATTGACCGACTTCACGCACAATCTTTGAATACGTCCGTAGGCGTGCGCAGGTTTCTTCACGACGTTCACGTTCACTGTAAATGTATAGGTATACAATTTCGAAAAGACATTAATTGGTCGTTGCAATTTGAAACTGTACTATAGAGTACTAAAAGGAAGTTAACAGTCCACGGCAATGAGCCAATGTTTTTTTTATATATTTTTTGTTTTAAGTGATTTTTGCATACAATTTAAGGATTATGTTAGTCCAAGTTTATCTATTATATTAAAACGAATGGTTAATAATGTCCACAAACCTAATAAAAAGAGATTAAACTAATTAATTTTAATAAAAAGTGAAATACTATTCATTTTATGATAATGTTAAAGTTTGAAGCGGCAAAAAGTTTTTATTGTTCATCTGTTTATACAAATAATTATGTACTTCTTATAGTAGTATTTATTGTACAAGAAAGCTCCAAACTGTTCATAGTCATGCTGTGTGTGGCAAGGCCTGTACCTGCAGAGTGACGGTTATAGGCTAGTGGAAATATATAATATATATATTTTGGGTAAATCCACACGATTTCCTGTAAAACTATCGGTTCTCAACTTTTAATTGGTCCTTAGCTGTGACATTTTGAGAAACACTTTTTTTATATATTTTTAGTTTGAATACTTGCGTAAAACATTTAACCTTTAATGAGCTCGGGAGTGGCGTGTGGCGACACCTCTGATGGATTTATTATCACAAAAACTGCGTGCGCCATTGCACTTTTTAAATTAATCATGGTTGGGTTGTTAGGGATATGTCTCTTTGAGATGGGCTCTTGTTAAGCTTTTCTTAGCTTATTATGCGCTCGTATGACGTCACGAGAAAACAATTGAAAACATATTGCTTTTTAAGTTGTTTTTCTACTGAATTGATTGATTGATACTGGGTTAAAGTTGGATACATATGGCAATTTTTATTTTTGTTTCTCTTAATACGTCACAAATTAGCAGTTTTAACTGTCATTTCTGTTCTGCATTGCCCAATCTATCGAGCGTTTCTTATTTTAATAGGCGCATGTCTGTGAAGAGATTCAAATGTTGTGCGTGAAGTCAGCCAATCTGCACTGGGCTTGCGTGGACGACTAAGGCCTATACAGTGTATAGACCTTGTATAGTGTTACCCTATAAGGGTAGGCCCGTGCCCCTCGGTGGGGACGTTTAATTAGCTGATGGTGATGATGATGAAATGTATACAGCTAGATACTTTAAATATTCACAAATAGGCACCTAATAATAATAAAATAAGTATTGAAAACAAAATATAGGGGGCTCTCATATAAAAATATTACATATTGGTATTATATTCAGTACCCGGTAATCGCTTTCTACTATTCACAAAATAATTATTGAGTTTTCTTCAACAATTCCAAATTTTACAATAAAAATATCCTAACGGACACTTAAGTATTCAGTATATTATTGAATATTTTTCTAAATTCACTATCAAAGTTAATAAATACTGTCAAATAGTAAACCATGTCCACATGTTACTTACTTTAGATCTTGACAAAGATTCAGTAGCCGTAACGACGTGTCGGATGTCCGTAAAAAATATCTGAAAACTAACACCGGGATGTTTGAAGTTTTTTCTAACCCCCCACAAAACGCGCCAGGAATGCTCACTCACGATGGGCGCGCTTTTTTGACAGTGACATTTGATTTTTTTTAATGCCTATTTGTCAATATTGTTCAGCAAAAAGTATCGAATGCTTGACACTTTTTTCTATTTTTAAATGTGACCTCTTTTGAGTTAGCCAATATTTTTCCGGGTTGAACGTTGATTTACCTTGGCAATGTTAAGATTTCAAATATTTTGTTTTACCTATTGTATAGGAATGTTAATGGACCTAGCAAATAGGGATGGACGCTATTCACACACCTTCCGACTAAGTATAATTAGGTCCTTTGATGGTTATCCAAAATTAACAAATTGATATAATTGCATTTTGGGATTTTGCGATGACTTAGGTACTTACCTACTTGATAAATAAAACCCCCTCTACAGTCTTCCTTGACTTATGCTCATTATTATAACCAACAATCACATTGTCAAATCAAAGTTCCCAACTTGTGACTTGAGCTGTGGAACGTAAGTATTAATAATTGCTTAAAGTGATTGTGACCGTTAGTAATACGCTACCGACAACCGGTCAGATGACAAATGACAATCACAGACATAAATACTTCGGTGTCGCAGTTATAAGTCACGAGTATTTTGTCACAGGCCAAATATCATTTCACGGCCCGTCGCCGGCAGACGGTGCAGAAACCCTGTTATATTGGACTATTTTAATCTTTACTACCTACGTTTAACTTTAGGATAAATAAATAAATAAATATCCACTGACATTCACACAGTGCCATCTTGCCCCAAGTGAAGCGTGAAGTCTGTATTATGGGTACTAAACAACGAATAAACATACTTATATATATTTTTTTGTAAATACATACATAATATACATAGAAAACACCCAGACCATTACAAACAAACATGTTCATGCTCACAAATGTTTGTACTGCCTGGGGAATGAACCCGGACCCCTTAGTGTAGTAGTCGACGTCTCAACCGCTACACCAAATGGGTCGTCAAAATCAAACCCAAAACACATAGGTAGGTTCGATTTTGAATTTTGGGATTTATGCAACGGGCTTAAGTGGGGGGAGGGCTAGGTAACCTAGTATAAGTTTGGGGACAAAATCTGTGCACAGATGGCTCCAAAATGGGTAACAGACCAATTCTTCTTATCGAGTCGATTCAAATATATAACGCGACCATATTGGGCCACTTAATCGCCCTTTCATTGCCACCCAGAGGTCCCGGAAACCGCACGAAGACGGACAGTTCGGGCAAGACAGTAGGTTCCATGTCTGAGGGGCACCACATGTCGCACATACTGCTTCCGGTATCCCCATCTTACCCGATTCTCACGGCACGCCGGTGCCGGCAACCCCACCCGCAGTCTATTCATAGTTTTCCACCCGCCGAGGGAAGATCACCGCCGGAGTATACTTACATACTTACTTAGCAACTCGATACCAAAGATAAAGGTTTCATATAAACTGCCATTGAGATCGCCACTTGCGCAATCATGAAATCAGAGCTGTGGTATGTTAAAACGGTTATGGTTTTGTTGGTAAGGAAGCTTCTATAACATAATTGGCGGTAAAATGAGCTTATCCCCGCGGGCCATTTGAGAAAAAATTAAATAAGAATTCCTTAGATCATACAAACTGACTACTGGACACATATTCAACTACTAATTACTACATAGTATAAAACAAAAGTCGCTTTTTCTGTCCCTATATCTCAAGATAAGATAAATAATTAAAACTACGTAATGGATTTGAAGGGTTTTAATTTAAAAGATAGAGTTATTGAAGAGGAAAGTTATATTATTGTATAATAACACAGTTACTACCAGTGGAAAAATACTTAAATAGTGGAAATACTGTTATGTGTTAAATTTCGCGGCGGTACCGGCCGCCGGGCGACGGTAGCGTGTCTATAATCAGCATTGCACCTGAACGAAAGCCGGCAGGTCGCTAGTCTAAATATATAAACTGAACTGACTGACTTAGAGATCTACCAACGCACAACCCAAACACGTACTGGACGAATCGGCTGAATTGGCATGTAGGTCATGTTATAACGTAGGCAACCGCTAAGAAAGGTTCGTACCTGAGATTCTTCCCAAAGAGGATGAAAAATAATACTTCTTAATGCGAGCGAAGCGCGGGCAAAAGCTAGTTAACTACATACAAGAACAACACTATACATTAAGTCTAGTGGATTGAGAGTTGAGTTTAGATCTCTGCGGGATCTTATCCTGGAGTGGGTTAGAAGCCCACGGGGAGAGGTCACTTTGAGTAAACTTTCCCTAGTTTAGTTTGGATATTACATACTGCATCACTGGGTTGTCTGAATAAAGATTATTCCGTGCTTCGTAGGGCACGTTAAGCCGTCGGTCCCGGCTATAACCTTAGGATAGGAGTCGTTAACACCAGTCCGCATTGGGGCCGCCTGCTGGGTTACGGTCCGATCTTCCCAAAGCCATGCTGTGGGGGAAGGCCAGTGCTCTGAAGTAAGGCATTATAGGCTGATGATAATGATGAATAAGTAGACACAGCGTAACCTAGTTTCAAATTTAACTTAAAAGAATTCACTTACTATAACTACTAAACTAGAACTATTGTTTTAGAGCGTCGGTGGCTCAGTGGTGTGGACTGTCGCCTTCCTACCGGGAGGGCTGAGGTTCAAATCCCGACACGTACCAATGTATTTTCGAATTTTAGAAAAAAAATATGTACGTTATCCGACGCTCTTACGGTGAAGGAAAACATCGTGAGAAACCTTCATGCACGCCTGCGAAGAGATTCGAAGGTTGTGTGTGAAGTCGTCCAATCCGCACTGGGCCGCGTGGCGACTAAAGGCGATCACCCTATACGGTAGGCTCGTGCCCCTCGGTGGGGACGTTTAATGAGCTGATGATGATGAACTACTAAACTACCGTACCTCTATGATAAACAATGAACTAACTAGATGCATAATCACACTCAAAAAGATTTCGCGGCAAAATTTTGCCCATCGCGTCAGTTGGGCTAAATTTTCATTCATAATCACGTCGCTCGCTACATGTCAAAGTGACAGTAGTATGCTCGTGCTTTTGATTTAAGCCCCTATACTATAAAGTTTAGGTAGATATCTCTATCCGACTTCCTATCCTCCGATTAATCAATAAAAAAAAACTGACCATTCTAATAATATTGCGCAAAAAGGCTTACTTGAAATAAGTTCCTACTACTGTCAACACTACGTTCTTACAAATGAAAAAAAAAGGTTTTTTTTACGTTATCAAATGATCTCCACTCGACTCTCAACAATGCATGCTAACCAAATCCCACGCTACATTACAACCGAACAAGATTCTTTGCACTGAATCATTTCACTTTTGACGATCTTTATCGAGATTTAATGAATGGCGCGTAAGAAAATGGCGCAAATGTGCCCTAATCCACGTAAATATTGTAAACACCTTTGCAAAAATGCAAAGCTTCTTGCTGATGAATTTGAAAAAAGGACCCAAATGACGCGTCCTTCGCATTCGGAATTGAAAAAAAAAGTAAACCAGCCTGCAAAGATAATTTTGTTTCGCGCTAAATTGAAATAGATTTTGAATTTCGAACGCTCTACTTTTTGATTCTCAACGATCAAGAATGTGTTTTAACATAAGGAGTGAGAGTTTATAATTGTTTGTAGTAGAGTTGTTTTTTTTTTATCTAAGATTAGTATAATGGGGCAAAGGCGTGACACTGTTAATCCGCAGTTACGAGTATCGGAACAAAGGACAAAGGCCCTAGTTTGGGGAGCGAAGTGAACAGCCCTTTTGTAGTTTGACACTCTACACGCAATAGTTGGTTTTTGGTATGCGCACACTTGGGGAAACGACTCCCGTTGGGTTGTAACTTGTATAATAGACACGCTAGATTATTTACATTATCTAGTAGACGTACGGTGATGTTTGGAGATTTTAATAGTATATCTGAATAAAGTGATATTTATTGTAACCTGCAATCGAACAAATTGAAGTAACATTAAGTTTAGGCCGGTGTTTCAGAATAGTATCGATTTATATCGATAACCACAAAAATAATATAAAATCGATACATTTGGCAAGATTTAGCTTCTGTTACTGGAGACAACACGTCAATTGATTATGTATATCTATCTTTTGAACTTATAGATGATACAAACAGTTAACCATACCTACTTAAACCCAACTTTAAGTAGTTTATGTAATAATATTATGATAATAAATGATTTATTTACTAACTTAGGTATACTTTTATATTGATACTTTCTATGACTTAATGAACGATGTCATGACTAATAAATTGCAATATATATATTTATAAATATAAATATAAACTCCCAAGCCTTTTTTGTTAGTTCTCGAGTTATAACCGCAGTCCCCTCTTCCATCATGGCGCATATTTGCCGCCCAATTTGTCCGACAAACGCAACAATAAAGTTGCGCATTTGCGTCCCCCCGCAGCGTGATATAATAAATAGAAAAACTATTGTAGTGCTTCCAATTTGTTTCTTTCGATTGCCTTTAAGTATCACCCGATTAAAGTTATTCTTCTCAAGTATTGTGCCATAGTTGAGAAGTCGCTAAACCATGGTTTTCCCGAGCAGTGCATACATTTGTGTTCAAATAAAACTTCAAGTCTATTATATTTGACTGGGTGTTTAAATGAACGTATTTACAAAAAAAGTATATAAATATATTTTATTATCATCATCGGCACATGCCTTCCCGTACAGCACAGCTATGGAGATTGGTCCGAAACCCACCACGCTGATTGCATCCTTTGATTGTAGCCGGGAGCGACGGCTTAACGTGCCCTCAGAAGTACGGAATCATCTTTCTTTTAGGATAATCAGGTGATTCAGCCTGCAATATCCCAGCCAAACTGGTGATAATCGCACAAAGTGACGTTTTACTGCGGGATCCGAACCCATGACCAACGGCGGATCCGGGAGTCATGGGGGTCATGAACCCCCTTCAGCTATTTTTAAGTACTATACTAAACGTACATTAACAAAATAGCTTATAAGTTCTTAACTTGACTACTACTATGTGACCCCCTCCTGGCGCCTAACCTGGATCCGCCCTTGCCCACGACCTTACGCAGCCAAACGCTGTGCCCACTACACAACGGAGTAGTGTTGCCACCTGAGCTTTAGAAAAAGAACTCTTTGAGAAGTTAAAAAGGGCTTCAGGACTAGATTGAGCATCAAAAGATTTTCTGTGCTAAAAAATGCTGAAATAATCGTGTCATGAAGCCGTTTTTTTAGAGCAAAGAAAAGGTTATCTTGACCGATGAAATAGCAAAAAAGTACATGTTAGCATGTCAAAACTTCATAATTTGGGTAACTTCATAATTTTCAATACAGTGAAAAAGAGCTAGATTGCTCTTTTCGGGCTAAATCGTTAAAAAAGTTCACCTATACCAAAAAGTGCTAGATCTAGCTACAAAAGGGCTAAGGTGGCAACACTGTCACGGAGGCAGACCTTCGCATTGAAAGCATTTCCAAGCTATTACAAGTTGATTGTAAGAGAAATGTCCAACAAATTATAACATAAGCAGTTGCAAGTCATTAGTTAAAAAAATGTCGAATGAAACTAACGACTCGGCAAAAATGTATCGATTCCCACATTGTTTATGTGAAATTATGTGCTAACAATCATAATATCAATAAATCCGATCTAAGGTTATTCCAGGAGGCTGCTCCTGTTGATCTGATAAAGGATTATCCTTACTCAAGCGTGTTGATAGCGAAATTCTCTCACACATGGGTTGTTGTTTTTTGATTATGGTTTTATTTGGGCAACAACTACAAAAATAGAAAGAAAGAAAGAAATAATTCATTATTTTTGCACATCGCAACACAAGCATAACAAAATTACAGTAAGAACACACTAAATGACAATTTCATTGTGCTACGACGTCCAAAGTAAATGGACCCACTCAGCATGTGCCGTGGTCCGGTGATCGGACCCTGACGCTGATTTTCCGTGAGCCCGAGTGAGTAGGCGCACGGACAAGACCGCTCCAGAATTTTTTTTTAAATAATATTTTTACATAATATAAATATGATATAAGTATAACATATAACATTACAATTACATTTAAATACTAATACTATTGAGATGCACCTAAATATATATAAATAATATTGAGAGAATATAATTACATAAACATCATAATAAAATATACTTATATATGTGTGACAGTGTGTCTAGTGTACGTGTAGGTGGCAGATTTTCCACTTGTGTGACGTGACCTTTACCCCTATAAACAATATTGTAAATGATTTATTTCGTAAGTGAACTAAAGTTATTAACATAGCCCGCCGGATCAGCAAGTTGAAGTGGTAGTAGGCTGGTCAGGTATGTCGCAGAACCGATGGCCGTTGGAGCAGACGAGTTCTAGAGTGGAGACCGCGTCTCGGCAAGCGTAGCGTAGGACGCCCTCCGGCACGATGGACCGGCGACTTGCGAAAGGTCGCTGGTGGAGGCTGGATGAGGAAAGCGGATGACCGGTATCATCATCATCAGCTCATTAAACGTCCCCACCGAGGGGCCCTAGCCTACCCGTATAGGGTGATTAGGCCTTAATCGTCCACGCGGGTCGTGTGCGGGTTGGACGACTTCACGCACAACCTTTGAATTTCGTCGCAGGCGTGCGCAGGTTTCCTCACGATGTTTTCCTTCACTGTAAGAGTGTCGGATACGTACATATATTTTTCGAAAATTCGAAAACACATTGGTACGTGTCGGGATTTGAACCTCAGCCCTCCCGGTAGGAGGGCGACAGTTCACACCATTGAGCCACCGACGCCCTATAGACCGGCGACTTGCAAAAGGTTGCTGGTGGAGGCTGGATAAAAAGCGTAGAATCGGTATATCTGGCGCAAAATGGAGGAGACCTATCCAGCAGTGGACTGCGATAGGTTGAAGTGAGAACTACAAAAAATTAATGGTGTTTGTTGTTATTTTTAAGAATTACTTTCGTAGGATAAGAAATAGATTAATGGTAGAATACTCACAGAATTAAAAACAAAGGAAATATTATTATTCTGTGAAAATACCACAGAACTGACAGAACTAATAATTAAGAAGAATTATTATTTGGCCATTTGGTGTTGCGGTTGAGAGGTCGGCAGCATCACCAAGGGGTTCGATCCCCGGGCAGTACAAACATTTGTGTGCATGAACATGTCTGTTTGTAATGGTCTAGGTGTTTTTATATGAAATATGTATGTATTTACAAAAAAAATGTAGATAAGTATGTTTATCCGTTGTTTAGAATCCATAATACAGGCTTCACGCTTGACTTATTATTGTTAGTTCTGTGGAAAATATCTATCACTTTGTTTTCTGCCTGTCGGGCTTTAGACTCGATAAAAGATCAGAAAAACAATAATTGGTTGAAAAGAAGCCTTAATTCAACTAAAGACTCAAGTGTCAAATTTTATTCAACGTTGTAGAAGGTTCTATTTATAACCAAAACATTCACTTGCTCGATGACGCTGTGAAGGCCATCTCGGCTAATAGCGGAATCTTTTATTTTAACATTTATAGGCAGCCATTTGACTGCCATCTCACCTGATGGTAAGTGATGATGCGGACTAGGATAGATCGTGCCTCCCTAAAAACAGCCTATTCACTTTAAGTTGGTAACTTTTTTTACTAACTTTAGGTTCGCCTTGACCTTGTGTATGCAGGTGTTATGGACAATACGCCTAGAATTTACGAGTAGCACGCAAAGACAGGACTTACTTAGAAAGTCCTAGGTGGTAGACTCAGTACCGAATCTACCACCTAGTAAAATCAGATCACTACAACGGAGGCATTTGCCATCACAAATGACTCAAAAAGAAATTTGACCCTTCGATTCCAAAATTCGATACAAAGATTTAAAAACTCAATAAAAAATCACCATAGAGTTTTAATGCCTCCGTCTCAGTAATTCTAAACCTTAGCACACCTGAATAATGGGCGCTTCTGATTGGCCCGCCCGCCGTGGAGGGTGAGCGGGAAGCGCTCCGATTGGCTGGCAGCGAGCGAGGGTGGAACCGTGCCGGTTTCGTGTTACAGACGGTGTAATAACGGCGATTTTAGTGATTTACGGTATTTGATGAGACCCAAAGGGAGTTGGGATTCGACGTAATTAATTTTGATTATAGAACGTTAGTTGGCATATTTATAAACTAATGTTTTGAATTAGAGGCTACATTTCGGTGAGTGTGCGATGGAATTACTCGAGTTAATTCCACCAGCCCCTTTTCACCATCGGGATACAAGACAGAGGCGAGCGTTCCATTCTCCACACATCCGCACAGCCCGCTATGGTGCCTCGTTCCTCATGCGCACCGCAATGGAATGGAACTCGTTGCCTCCTTTTGTGTTCCCCGATCATTACAACCTGGCCGTCTTCAAGGCAAGAGAGAATAGGCTGTTTCTAGACGGGCATGATCCATCCTCGGCCGCATCGTCACTTCCCACCATCAGGTGAGATGGCGGTCAAATGTCTGCCTATAGAGGATAAAAAAAAAGATATTTGTTTTACAATATCTTTGGTAACATAGACTATGTTGGTGTGCATAAAAATTATGAGGAGGGTATGCAAGTTGAATGATAAGAATCGCAAAAACAATAAATGGAATTCCTTTTCTCAAACAATGAGAACTGTTGTTGACTGCAGATCGCATATCGATTAAAAGATGTAGGAAAAAAGGAGTTTTTTTTTTTTTTTCGAACTGACTACTGCTGTTGGCCGCAGATGGCCTTTACAGATTCACCGGGCAAGTGGCGAGCGCAGATGGCTCTCAGCCTTAACAAAAAAAAAAAAGGAGAGATCTTACACGATGTATATTCAGGTTTCACGGAGAACACAGGCAGTGTTTGCACTGCTTATATATATAGAGTGCACGCCAAGCAACATAGGAATGATTAGTTTTGTATTGGTATTAAGGAGCTATTGTTTTTACAATGTATCAATTCATATAAAAACGCAATTACTTTGCGAAAAAAGATATTTTTTTTATACTTCCATGCCTGTAGCAAACAGTGAGCCTTGTTACTTAAGTAGAAAAATAAAACATATAAACCACTAAAGGAAATTGTTTATTCTAAACTGTTCTCAATTAAAATTCAGCATACATCATGATTATTTTTGTATTAAATTACAATGGCGTCTAAATGATGCAATTCAACCGGCCTCCCATGTCGAAACGGCTTTTAGAACGCCGACATTATCAATTCAATAAACAATATAAAATAAACAATTGTTCAAAAAGGCCCGCTGTAATACTAGAACGTAGACTTATAGGTGTTACATGACATAACAATTTAACTTGACATTTAAAACAAATACAATGATTAGGCTTAGTGCTATTATTTCTGGTAAACTCTCCAATATTAATATATAGAGCGTCGGTGGCTCAATAGTGTGGACTGTCGCCCTCCTTCCGGGAGGGCTGAGGTTCAAATACCGCCACGTACCAATGTGTTTTCGAATTTTCGAAATTATATGTACGTTATCGGACGCCTTACGGTGAAGGAAAACATCGTGAGGAAACCTGGGCACGCCTGCGAAGAAATTCAAAGGTTGTGCGTGAAGTCGTCCAACCCGCACTGGTCCTGCGTGGAACATTAAGGCCTAAACACCGACATAGCCCGCCGGATCAGCAAGTTGAAGTGGCAGTGGGCTGGTCACGTATGTCGCAGAACCGATGGCGTTGGAGCAGACGAGTTCTGGAGTGGAGACCGCGTCTCGGCAAGCGTAGCGTAGGACGCCCTCCGGCTCGATAGACCGACGACTTGCGAAAGGTCGCTGGTGGTACGTAGCGGGATTTGACTCTCAGCCCTCCCGGAAGGAGGCCGACAGTCCACACTATTGAGCCACCGACGCTCTATATATTAATTTATTGGAGAGTTTACCAGAATTAATAACACTAAGCCTAATCATTGTATTTGTTTTAAATGTCAGGTAATAGTGTCGGATAACGTACATATAATTTCGAAAATTCGAAAACACATTGGTACGTGGCGGGATTTGAACCTCAGCCCTTCCGGTAGGAGGGCAACAGTCCACACCATTGAACCACCGACGCTCGTATTTATTTTTACTTAGACTCTGAACAATGATAATTTCCTTAGTTGTAATAATCAATGAACGTGCTAACGCGATAAATTAACTTGTTCTCGTGGGAACAAAGCTGATTCGGCATTTGTGGTGGACAAGTAGGAAAACGACGCGTCTTTATCAAAATAATATTTTGCATTTTAGCTTATTCTGTTAGCTACTCCACGGTCCACGATCACTGAGACGCACAACTAATCGTGTTTTTTTTTGCTTTTTTTGAGTTCTGGAGTGGAGACCGCGTCTGGGCAAGCGTAGGGTAGGAGGACCGATGGACCGAACGCGAAACGTCGCTGATGGAGGGTGGATGAGGAAAGCAGAAGACAAGGTCATGGGGAAGACCTATGTCCAGCAGTGGACTGTGATAGGTTGATATGTACACGAACAAGCCAAAGGACGTAAGTGACGTCGTCGTTTATATACATTTGATCCCCTAAAAAGCTAGAAGCGCATTTTCAAAATTGTGTATGGTGGTAAGTGATAGCGTCGTTCATGCCCAAAATATAATAAGGCAACATACAGAAGAAATATCTGGAGAAAGTTAGTACTTAGTATAATCATATTCTGTATATATAAAGGTAGATACGCATCCGTGCCTCAAAAACGAAGAGATACAGATTGTACTCTTTGTATAGGTAATGTGTTCGAAATTCGAATTATGTGTATGTGTGCTGTCACTACATTCGGAACAGTTTTTTCGATTGTTTTGTGAGCATATCACGAATCCATACTTTTTTACATCATTGACTTAGTACATAAAAAAAATCACGAATAATATTGATTGGATCGGTGTGTTTCGGATTACATTATAGATCAATGGACATAGAGCTTTGGGAAGCCAAATTCATTTTTGTGCTGTACTTCGGTATCTTCAAATGTTTCTTATTGCATTTTGTGACATTCATAAGTGCTGTTCAACTAAGGCTCGTATATATGAAATATCAAACTATATTAAGGTGCACCAAGTGTGATAGTGCCTTGATTATAACGTTGTATTCATGTATCAGTGCAGCAAAATATGCATAGGGAATCACACAAAACGTTCAGACAAATCTTATCTTATGGATTCTATACTATTCGGTGGAAGGGGTCCAAACACAGATTTAATATATTTTTAATTTATTTTAAGAAACGATGATGATAACATTTACAATTAATTATTCACTTATACTTAAAACTTCAAATCGCTGTAATACTTAGTCTGCCACGACATGCACCAATGTTTGCCTTCTAAAAATACTATACTGCGCGGCCAAACATATTGATTATATATTAAGTTAGATAGATAGACTCTTTATTGCTTACAATAAATTTGAAGTAAATACAAACAAAAAGATTAAACAGTGGGCAAAGGCGGCTTTATCGCGACGAGCGATCGTTTCCAGGCAAATTTATGATAAAGAACACGAAAACGAAGTAATTTAGTGGAAAGAAAAATAGGAAAACAAATAAATAAAATATGTAAGTTAATATTTATTTATTTAAGTTAATATTTATTTATTTGTACATAATGTACATAAGTTTAAAAGCTGTCACAAATAACCATCATCATCATCACCATCACGACCCTTTGTGGAGCACAGGCCTATACAGAGATTTTTTTTTATTTTCTATAAACGGACATTTGACCGCCGTCTCACCTGATGGTAAGTAATGATGCGGCCTAGGATGGATCATGACTGCCTAGAAACAGCCTATTCACTCTTGCCTTGAAGACGGCCAGGTTGTAATGATCGGGGAACCATAAGAGGCAATGAGTTCCATTCCTTTGCGGTGCGCATTAGGAACGAGGCGCCATAGCGGGCGGTGCGGATATGTGGGATGTCGACGACGCAAGGATGGATGGAGATTTGGCAATACCGAAATTAGCCCTCTCTTTTCGACCTGTCGCAGTCCACTGCTGGACATAGGTCTCCCCCAATCTTCGCAACATATCCCGGACCACTTTTGACAGCTTCAACCAGTGACCTATCGCAAGTCGCCGGTTCATCGCCCCTACCTAACCTACCACCACCGTTGTCCCAATGCGGATTGATTTCTTATGTTATAAGGTACAAGGCGATCAGGTAGCTCACCTGATGGTAAGTGATACGCCTGACCAGACAGAGCGGCAGTGAAGGAGACCATCAACTGACATTTACGAGTAGTTATTCTTCTCCGTTGATGCTGCACTGCCCCCGACACCAGAGACAACAGATGTTATATCTCTTATACCCGGTAATTTCACTAACTACAGTGCCCTCATCTCGAAACACAAAAGCGCATAGCACTCCTGTTTCGCGAGACGATATCTGGCACTGCGGTGGCACTTACCTAGACGACTCAGTATCGAGTCAACCACCTAAATGCTGGGTTATATTTCCGAAAACGCAGGGTATGCACTGATTAACAGGTGGCAAGGCCTGTACCCTACAATGAGCAGTTATAGGCTGCATCATCTATAATGTTTATTTACCTAACAAAGCTAACATGACAATACCTTGTATACCTACACATAAATAAGCGATTTTCGCGCATCGTATGACGGAAACATCGGTTTTACCTGGAAATCGAATGTGGGAACCGTTTATCGTTTGTACCGCGAAATCTTACATTTTGTACACTCATTGTCAGTTATGAATTGAAATGTGGAATAACATTGGATCGATGGTAAAGTTATATTTCATCATCATTATCAGCTCATTCAACGTCCCCACCGAGGGGCACGAGCCTACCCGTAAAAGGTGTTTAGGCCTTAGTCCACGCGGGCCCAGTGCGATTGACGACTTCACGCACAACCCTTGAATCTCTTCGAGGCGTGCGCAGGTTTCCTCGCGATGTTTTCCTTCACCGTAAGAGCGTCGGATAACGTGCATATAATTTCGAAAATACAAAAGCACCTTGTGGCGGGATATGAACCTGTGCCTTTCAGATCGGAAGGCAGCAGTCCACACCATTGAGTCACCGATGCCCTATGTGTATGTCAGTGCATGCATTTATTTAATAAATATCCACTAACATTCACACAGCGCCATCTAGCCCCAAGTTAAACGTGAAGCCTGTATTATGGGTACTAAACAACGGATAAACATACTTACATACATTTTTTTGTAAATACATACATTTTATACATAGAAAACACCCAGACCATTACAAACAGACATGTTCATGCACAAAATGTTTGTACTGCCCGGGGATCGACCCGGAACCCTTGGTGTTGCAGTCGACCTCTCAACCGCAACACCAAATGGGTCGTCAAATAATTATTAATTTCAACCAATACTGAATCTGTTATGTGTTATGCATCACTTACAGGTAAGCGAACTGATAGCCACGTTCATTTTATGAAATAAAAACGTAAATAACTTTATCTTAGCTAAATCATGGACACTGACTGCGATATTTGTTCACTAGTATAAAGTCACTCAACGGACAATGAAGAGAAGTATGCTCGTACTCTCTCTTAGGGATGAGATCAGAAATGATTTAATCCGTAAGAGAACTAAAGTTACCGACATAGCCCGCCGGATCAGCAAGTTGAAGTGGCAGTGGGCTGGTCACGTGTGTCGCAGAACCGATGGCCGTTGGAGCAGACCTTCAGGTGCATGTCGCGAGTGCAGATGGCTCTAAACCTAAGGGCGATTTATAGTTCAGTGTACATACTATTATAATGAATATTATTAAGAGATAGATAGATATATATAAAGAGATATTATTAAGAGCCTATCGGCTCTACATTTATAAAATTAGTTTTATTTTCTCTTCATTTTGGACTTTTATACTTGAACATAGTACTTGAGTGTGAACTGACGGTACTACTAAGCAACTACTTTTTCAATCTATCAAATATTTAAATACATTTTCTATGGTATTACGACGTATGACGTCATGATGTTAGGTAATAAAATGTCGCACTATTTTGTTATTAAATAATGTAAATTAGAAGTTTTGGGCTGTTATAAATATCATAATTAGCGTTTCAGTTAATTTTTTTGAAGTTATTGTTTGGAACAACTAAAACAAAACATTAAAACAAATTCAAACATTTGCTTGTGCAAATTAAAACTAAAAATTAAAAAATAGTAGCAGGATAATAATGCTATCGTTTCTACCTGGGCGGGGATTGAACCCGTAACAATAGTCAGGATTGTGGAACTCTACCCATAAATCATTTTTAGTACATAGTCGACTTGAATGGAGGCTGAATTCCAATAGGAACCATTTCGAGAACCAGTTCCCAAAAACTCCGCCATTTCTGATAAAAATAATAAAACAGCTTCGAAATTAAAAATTCAAAGTTCGCTACGAAGCCACGCCCATTCTCCGTCTCTGTCATTGGTTACCCATCTCTTTCGTCTCTTTGAAACGGAAACCCGGCTTTGTTATTTGACTCCACGTCTGCTCGGTGCGAGGGTGTGTTGGATTTTAAATTTGAATTTTGAATTCGATGACATTTTTTTTCTTACGATTGTGTTATGCTAGTGATTGTGCCAGTGTTTGTTTTGTGTTTCCCTGGATTAATTGGTAAGTTTTACATTTTTTTTTCTAAATATTTCTATAAAGGTATAAATTGAAAAAGTAAACAAAATTAAAAATATACGACTTCAAAATTACTTAATAAGGTTACTTTATTACGAAATATTCGTTAAGTAAAAACCCATTTACAAATATAGGCATTTCCTAAAATATGTAATATTTTTGTAGGTACTTACTTACACTAGCTTTAAGACTTCAGTATAATTAAGAATATAAATATTTAGTGATAATTTGTTCGATTTAACCAAAAGAAACATATAGAATATACTTAAATGGAATCAGAAAATTACCTTGCTGGGTTATTACTACATTAATTTGTTTATAATTAGTTTAATTGCATTAATTTAATAAGAAAGCAAAAACACATGATTGATACATAAAACTGTTACACAATATTTTGCGTAACATAAATATGAATATATACGCATTCAATTTTTATTGTTATTTTATTGTACTTACCTATTTGTACTTATGTACAATAAAATAACTACGTATGATGCATTATGACAAAAAATATAATGGTTTTAGTCATCAGTTTGAAGTTTTTGTTTTCTGCTTTCCTACAAGGTAGGTACATAATTATTATGCTCTTTGAGCAAACTATCAACAATTTTTGGGAAAGGTTGGATTTGATATTGACGGATAGACGTTTCAAATTTAATTTTGAGTCCTATGGCTGACTGAAAATACTGCAATAATTAAAACGAAAATACTGACGTCCTCATTAGAACTTTATTTTTATTCTGACTTTGTGTCTGGTTATTAACTAATGGATCAGTCCGTATGGAAGTCACTAGAGAAGTTCGTCCAGCATTGGACATATAAAGCCGACCGTACCTACTTCGTTAAATATAAAATATTCAAATCAAATCAAATATTATTTATTTCACTAAAAAGTAATAAATATACATAACAAGAGCGTCGGTGGATCAATGGTGTGGACTGTCGCCTTCCTAATGGGAGGGCTGAGGTTCAAATCCCGACACGTACCAATGTGTTTTCGAATTTGCAAAAATACATGTAAGTTATCCGACGCTCTTATGGTGAAGGAAATCATCGTGAGGAAACCTTTATGCACGCCTGCGAAAAGATTCGAAGGTTGTGTGTGAAGTCGTCCAATCCGCACTGGGCCCGCGTGGACGACAATGGCCTAATCACCCTATATATTTCGTTGTTAGATTTTATGTACATCATATATTTTTATCGATTTTATCAAACCCATAGTTTAGGAATTAGAGAGGGGGGACACACTTTTTTCAACTTTGGGAGTGTCTCTCGCGCAAACTATTCAATTTATAAAAAAATGATATTAAAAACCACAATACCATTTTTTAAGATCTACACATTGATACCCCACACGTGAGGGTACGGTAAAAAAAAATTTTTTAAGTTTCAGTTCAATGTATGAGGAACCCCAAAAGATATTAATATTTTTTCAAGTTTCTTATTAAAACCTAATAGCGGTTGACAGAATACATACACGTACAAAGTTTGACCAGAGTTGTGCTTATAGTTTCGGAGAAAAGGAGTTGTATTATTTGGACGGACGGACGGACAGACAGACTTGACGAATATGTAAGGGTTCCATTCCATTTGACTACGGAACCCTAAAAATGAAAGTAAAGATATAATATTTATACAAAAACTAAATCAGCAACTTGTTAATAAATCATAATTTTATGATATTTTTTTTTACGTTATAAGTGTACAGGACGGTCTTGACGCTCACCTGATGGTAAGTGGTACGCCAGACCATGACAGAGCGGCATTAAAGGAGACCAACAACTGACAGACAGTTATTATCCTCCATCAATGCCGCACTGCGCCCGTCACCCGAGACAACAGATGTTAGGTCTCTTATACCCGGTAATTTCACTAGCTACAGTGCCCTCATCCCGAAACACAAAAGTGCATAACACTCCTGTTTCACGGGATGATATCTGGCACTGCGGTGGTACCTACCTAGACGACTCAGTATCGAGTCTACAACCTAGTGAAATATATATATAATAATATTAATGAATATTTTACTGAATATCATCATCATCATCAGCTCATTAAACGTCCCCACCGAGGGGCAAGAGCCTACCCTACTGATAATCATAAAATAAATGTATAAGTCCTATATAAAAACTAAATTACAACTGAATTATATTCAATAAAATTAATTATTTAAAATGTTATATGTTTCCTAGTCTTATATTGCGTGCCCAAAGGGTCCATAACACCGGTTTCACTTTTTATGTAACATCTCATGTACATTATGATTTGGCAATAAATGATTGCGAATTTGTTTAGTCCCTGTAAGTTCCATTTTTGTGTAGGAATGTCTTTTCGAATTTTTGGTATTATAAGTACATTTATCCGACGTTATACAGTTGAAGGAAACATCGCGAGGAAACCTGCGCACGCTTACAAAAAAGTTGGCAAGTCCGCACTGAATCCTTTTTTTTTCGAACTGACTACTGCTGTTGGCCGCAGATGGCCTTTACAGCTTCACCGGGCAATTGGCGAGCGCAGATGGCTCTCAGCCTTAAAATTTACACAACGAGCCTAAGGGCGTCCCCGAACGGGACTCGAACCTCGGCTTAGGGCGTTGCGGGGGGGACCGCATTGGGCCCGCGTGGTAGACTAAGGCCTAGACATCCGGGTACGCTCATGTATCTACGGGTAGGCTCATGTATCTCTTTTAATGAGCTGATGATGATGCACGTTCCCTCGTTGGGTCAAAGGCTTTCCCGTACAGCATAACTATGCGATTATTCAATTCCCTACGTGTTCTAGTGACCCAGGCCTTGATTTTTATCGCTGCGTGAAACCAGAGTCGTGGGTTCCTACGGGGAGGCGCCTAGTGAAAGAACTTCTGTGCGATATTTCCCTATTCGGTATTACAGGCTGAATCAATTGATTTCCTGAAAAGAAAGATCATTCCTTGCTGTGGAGGATGGATGGATGTTAATGGTTGCCTGAATAGAATGATGATTTCAAACTGTGGGACGTTAGGGAGCGATCAAGTATTAGAAAGAAAGAAAGAAAAAGATTTATTGACCACACAGTTACACATATAGATATATATACAGCTACATATTACAATTCAATATGACACAAAGGTAGGAAAAAAGGTATTGAACTTTAAAAACACAGATGTGTTTTTAAAGTTCAATACCTTCACAAATAAGTATTATTACGTTTTTTATTATTTACATATATTTTTATTCTTTTGTAAATATTTTAAACCGTTCCTCCATGTAATGGTCAGTAACGTTTTTGAACAAAATTCAATGATGACATCCAATACAATCCTGGGATCCCAGTAAAACATAATTGTCATTCAGAACAAGTTCATGCGCAGGGCCACGGGAGAGCCGTGGTTCATACGCAACTTGAACCTTCATTCAGACTTAGGGCTGTCTACGATTTCGCAGTACCTAAAGTTGGCGTCCAAACGCTTCTTCGACTCGGCAATAGCCCATTCAAACCCGCTCATTGTCTCCTCTGCTGATTATTCAACAACAGCAGCTAATAATAATATATTCACTCGCGCGCGTAAACGTCGGCGTCCACGGGACGTGCTAGACGATCCGGACGACCTACCACGGTCGCCGCCGCATCGGCGGCCGAAATAGCTAAAACTAAGATTACACTCACAATCGACAACCGAGATTCCGCCCCCGCCGGCGGGGCCATCGTCGCGTGTCCCTGTAGGTTCGCACAGTCCCTATTCGCGTAACCGGCATGTACCGGGCCGCTTTTCTCCCCAAACATATGTTAGGCTACCAAGCCCCCTCGCAACGCCCTAAGCCGAGGTTCGAGTCCCGTTCGGGACGCCCTTAGGCTCGTTGTGTAAATACTAAGGCTGAGAGCCATCTGCGCTCGCCACTTGCCGGTGAAGCTGTAAAGGCCATCTGCGGCCAACAGCAGTAGTCAGTTCAAAAAAAAAAGGTAAAACATAATCGACAAGAGAACGTTGCCGGTTTGGAAGTTGCCAAGTACCAAGAATATTTTTAAAAATAAAAAAAATACACCAATTTAGGTAAATAACCTTCAACGGCACTGTATTTTATTACCAGACAACACCATAAATGTCTTAGATATAAAAATAAGTAATATAATAATGAAAAAAGCGTTCATGATTGTTAAATCTACGAGAAATGTTATCGGTAAGCGTCCGCAGTTTGTTATTGTATGATGTTTGTATTTTTACGCGGAACGGTTGGATTTTAAAACATTATTATGAAACATCCCGGGCGGCCATTTTTGTACGCCATGTTTTGGCGGTAAACAAGCGTCTATTTACAATGATGAATTTGACATATATTTTTAAATATCACAAATTTTGATGTTGTCATCATTAGCCTATAACATCTCACTGCAGAGCAGAGGCCTTACTTACTACACGGCATAGCTATGATGAGATTTGCGCTAGACGGTAGACTCGGTATTGAGTAGTCTAGGTAGGTACCGCCGCAGTGCCAGATATCTTCCTTTGAAATAGAAGTGTTTTGTACTTCTGTGTTTCGGGATGAGGGCACTGTAGCTAGTGAAAATACCGGGTAGGGTAACGGCACTAGTAGTCGGCCCCGCACCAGTACTCAGCCTTTTCCCGTTTAAAACCAATAGAAATAGCGCTCTAATAGAAACTTACCAATCAAATTATTTTTAATTGATTCTGTGACTTCTCATTGGTCGATTCAATTCCAATCATATTAGCTAAGTGGCTGCAAAACCTTAGAGTATCGTTTTGCAGCCACTTAGCTAATATGATTGGAATTGGTTAGTTTCTGTTAGAGCGCTATTTCTATTGGTTTTAAACGGGAAAAGGCTGAGTACTGGTGCGGGGCCGACTACTAGTGCCGTTACCCTATAAGAGACCCTTGTCTCGGGTGTAATAACTATCTATGAAAAACAGCGATGCTCGGGATTGTTCTCGTTGTAACCTCAGCTGAGCTCCTTCCCTTTGTCACATAGTACTTGTTTTTAATATTTCAGAATTTTTATTTGTAAAATGTTTTAAAAAGAGACAATAAATATATTATTATTCTATATATTCTTTCTTATGAGTTGTTGATCTCAATCAATGCCACATTGTCATGGTCATGCGTATCACTCACCATCAGGTGAACATTCTGAACGTCCTGTACACTTTGTAACATAAAAACGATTTCGTCGTGATCCACCACATTGGCCCAATACTGATTGGTGGGTATTAACGACTACCATCGGCGTCGGTGTCTCAATGGTGTCTGTCGCCTTCCTATCGGGAGGGCTGAGGTTCAAATCCCGACACGTACCAATGTATTTTCGAATTTTGGAAATATATGTACGTTATCTGACGCTCTTGCGGTGAAGGAAACATCGTGAGGAAACCTGTATGCACGCCTGCGAAGAGATTCAAAGGTTGTGTGAAGTCGTCCAACCGCACTGGGCCGCGTGGACGACTAAGGCCTATACACCCGCCATGGGTATGCTCGTGCCTCTCGGTGGGACGTTTAATGAGCTGATGATGATGAACGATGATCCCAAGATGTAGCCGGGACTGACGGCTTAACATGACCTTAGACGCACGAAATCATCTCTCTTTTCGGACAAGCAGGAGCATAGGTACTACCATATCACAATGACATGTAGCGAGCGATGTGATTATGAATGCAAATTCTGCCCAACTGACGCGATGGCAGACTTTTGTCGCAGACACTTTTTGAGTGTGATTGTGCATGTTTTTAGTTTATTCTATCTATCTATTCAACCTATCGCAGTCCACTGCTGGACATAGGTCTCCCCCATTTTGCGCCAGATATCCCGCTCCTCCGCTTTTCTCATCCAGCCTCCACCAGCGACCTTCGCAAGTCGTCGGTCCATCGGGCCGGAGGGCGTACCTACGCTTGCCGAGACGCGGTCTCCACTCCAGAACTCGTCTGCTCCAACGGCCCGAGGTTCTGCAACATACGTTACCAGTTAGTTTATTATTTATCTAAGGAAGATGATGAACGGAGGCCTCTCCACATGACCTCCACACAGACCGATCCCAAGCAGTCTACACCCAAACAAACATCGAATAATCTAGAACATTTTACAAATGGCGTTGAGACGTCATAGCCTACTTTAATTTTCAATGAAAACACGCCGACAAAATTCCGCGAAGCTTTGCATATTACCTTTTTCCCTTATAATTATTATCGTATTTCGTAATATACTACAATTTTATGAATGGTATTGTTTACAAACTAAATATAGTTGACGTTTGCATTTTTATATATTATAAAACAGTTTGATGAATTGCTGTCTGGTTTCGTTTTATTTACATTATATTTTTGTGCAATATACCCATCACAAGAGATGTATGTACAAACTGGCTATTGCCCGCGGCTTCGCTCGCGTTGAATTCGGGGTACACGGTTTCCCACTCCTGGTTGCAAATACAGAACATTATTTTACGCTGCTACAGCACAACATTCCTTTCTTTTTATGTAAGCAGTACATACTGCCAAATACATGTATATTTATTTTGTTCACAGAATAAATACTGCCCATTCATTTTCGACACCCTCAAAAATAAGCACCTGTAATGAAATCAACGAATATGGAAACCTGTTCAGACCGGTTGAGTCCGTCTAGTGACTCCAGCGAGTCTGAGACATCATTGCCCCCGTTCCCTTACGAGAACCAAAACAATTTCTACACTCAAGCGGACTTAAATGAAAAACAATACTTTTCATGTAAACAGAAATCGCCTAGAAGCGACGACAGAACCAAAGAGGTTTACTTCAAGAGACCAATAAGTTCGAGAACTATTTAACTCCACAGAGAAATAAAAATATTTGAATTTCGAACTGAAACTGTCGCAGAACGACAACTTCTTCAATCAGATTGAGACGGACGACCGTTCTATGCGTTCGTATTTCAACGACGTTCCAAATTTGAAAAGTTGCGCCAATGACAATAACCAAAGCTTGCCAGACGTGAAAATTATAAATCAACCGGTATTCGATAATGGTGGCGACAGAGATAGGACGCAGACTTTCTATAATGAAAATGAAAATGCTAATATAAGGCGATGTTTGAACTTCAATTCGGAACAAGTGCAGTGTGTATGCGAGGCGTTGCAGCAGAAAGGGGATATAGAGAAGTTGGCCGCTTTTCTGTGGAGTTTGCCGCAAAGTGAACTTTTGAGGGGCAATGAAACGGTATTGAGGTAATCATCTAGTTATTTTTTATTTCATTTATGATAAGTTAACTGGGGTTGTTTTGAAATCTAAGAAAACTCTTAGGTTTTATTTCAAATTTAAGTATCAGGGATGTTAAAAGACCATATCAGTCGATCAGTCATCTAGTTTCATTAAAAAAAACATTATTTAATATGATAGGTACTTGTTCAAACAAAGTGAAGATTAACGATTTATGTGGAACCGTAAGTGGACTTAGCAGGTGACTAGGAAAAAATAAAACAAGCAGTGTTGCCAGGATAACATTGTTACTACAGATATAGTAACTAAAATTTCTGTTCTAGAGCCCGCGCTCTAGTGGCGTACCATAGAGGTGTGTATCAAGAACTCTATGCCATTCTGGAAGCGCACACTTTCCCGCCAAGACCACACAGCTCTACAGAATCTATGGTTTCAGGCCCACTATGACGAAGCAAAGAAAGTTCGCGGGAGACCGTTGGGTAAGATTTTCAGCTTTAATTGGGGAAACCCTATTGCCGTTTCGTGCAGTTCTTTGCACAGAGAAACATGGATGAAATAGAATTATATTTTTGTGGAATTTTGTTTATGAACCAATATACTTTGTTTATAGGGGCTGTAGACAAATATAGGCTAAGAAAAAAGTACCCGTTACCGAAGACTATTTGGGATGGAGAGGACTGTTTATTGTTTTAAAGAGAAAAGCCGGAACGCGCTCAAAGCTTGCTACTTTAGAAATAAGTAAGTAGTTACTTAGTTTTATAATGATTGTAATTTGTATCATTATAAAAGTGGAGAGCGTCTTGGCAAGCGTAGCGAGGACGTCCGGCCCGATGGACCGAGGACTTGCGGGCAATCGCTGGTGGAGGCTGGATGAGGAAAGCGGAGGACCGGAATATCTGGCGCATAATGAGGGAGACCTATGTCTGATAGGTTTCAGAGGTTGATGAGATTATAAAAGTGAAGTAGACCACCGTTAACCTCCGGATTAGTGATATACCTGACCATGCTAGATGCAGAGTTATTGGAAAATAATAAAGTACCTGTCATTATTTTCCGCCAACACTGCCCTGTACCCGTCACCTGAGACGACAGATATCATGACTCTTATACCCGGAAATTTTACTAGCTACAGTGCCCTCATCTTGAATCACAAATGTGCAAAACATAGGAGTGTCAAAAGACATTATTTTTAGTAACTACTTAGACGACTCAGTATTAAGTCTACCACCATATAAATAATTTTCAAAAAGGTGGTAGGTTAGTAAAAAATAGTGGTTTGCAATCCACACGACTGCCGCATATTTTATGGTTGCATTTTACGACTTGTAATTTACAGGTACCCGACGCCAGACGAGAAACGAGCTCTGGCCAAGAAGACCAACCTCACCCTGACTCAAGTCTCTAACTGGTTCAAGAACCGAAGACAGAGGGACCGCACTCCGCAACAACCTAACGGATCGTAAGTTGAGCTATATGTATCTTTGTTAAAGGTTTCCAAAAGAACAGATGGTCTACCATTGGTCTACTAAGTACTGAGTCGTCTAGGTAGGTCGCCGCAGCGCCAGATATCGTCCCGTGAAACAGGAGGTTATGCTCTTGGTACAGATAATATATACGTTAAAGGTTTCCAGAAGATTAGGTGGTAGACTCGGTAATGAGTCGTCTAGGTTACCACCACCGCAGTGCCAAATATCGTCCGTGAAATATTATATCAGTGTTTTGCACTTCTGAGTTTCAGGATGAGGGAACTGTCACTAGTAAAATTACCGGCTATAAGAGACCGAATATCTGTTGTCTCGGCTGACGGGCGCAGTGCGGCACTGATTGAGAATAATAACTGTCTTAATTTGTGGTCTCCATCAAAGCCACTCTGTCATGGTCAGGCGTATCACTTACCATCAGGGGGAGCATAAAATCCGTCAATATTTTTCTACTCGATAGCATTGCTTGCACATTATGAAATACAGAGGTCCAGGAATACATCTACCTGGACCAAACGATCCTACTAGGCTGCCCGTCGGATCAGCAAGTTGAAGAGTCCGGTCACGCATGTCGCAGAAGAATGTTTGTAAAAGACAGTTAATAGTGTAATATCTCTACTATCTTTAACTATGTAATGATATAAAAAGTATAGATTCGTGATATGATCACAAAACAATAAAAAAAGTCATGTTTCGAATGAGCGTACATTTACCTAAACAAAGAGCCTACAACTGTTTTCTCTTTAGCGTTTCGTTTTGGAGGCACGGGTGGCGTATCTACCTTTATATATATTGAATATCATTAATCTTTTTTCATGGGCGGCGGTGTCACTTACCATCAGGTGAACCGTATGCTCGTTTGCCTCCTGTTCAATATAAAAAAAACTATGGTAATTAAACAACGTATAAAATATAGAGAACACCCAAATCAAGAGAAAAACATGCTCATACACAAAAAATACTGCATGGAGTTCGAACACAAATGTTCGTTATCCACACCGCTATCCGAAAAAGCTTGACCTACTTTTTTCGTGTTGAAAAAAAATGAAATTTTAACTTACGACCATACTGAAATGTCGCATGGGAGTCGACCAGTTTGTTTATGGCTTCACAATCTCAGTCTGAGGTCCCATTGTTTGCCAAGTTATGGCTACAGTTCAAGGTTGTCTACTTCGATACAGATTATGCGTTGGGACATATAAGGACCTATACGTATTTCAAAAACATTTGACGTTAGGGGGCGTATATAAATAACATGGGGTGTTTCTTTAACTTTCTATCCCTCCCTCTCAAAATATGGGTCTCTTACGTAAATGTGTAAGTTTGTATATACAAGGAAAAAAAATACAAAATAAAGCTCTAATTAAAATAAATAAAATTTGATAAATAATATTATTATCACAGAGACAAAATGGTAAACATAAAATAAAAAGGAGATGATAACAAATCCGTTTAATATTTCATGCCGATACATAGCTTTGATTCACGATTATAGTAAATATGTATAGTGTTTCTGTATACAAATAAATTAAATGGAAGTCGCCCGAGGCGAGGCAAGTGGGACGAAGTAAGCCGAAGTGCTCTCTACACTATCATATTCGTCTTATCTCGTGCAACTTCGCGAGTAGTGTAAGGGACGAGAACGTACTTGGGAAAGTCATGTAATCGTAGATTCTATAGCCGGAAAAGGATAAACGTAACTTCAAATTCGTTAATTCATCTGCCAATTAAACGTCCCACCGAGGGGCACCAGCCTACCCGAAAACGATTGCGGATTGGCCGACTTCACGCACAACACACTTAGATATCTTCGCAGGGGTGCGAAGGTTTTCTCACGGTATACCGTAAGAGCATCAGATAAACGTACCTGCTCAATATAATTCTAAAATTCGAAAAGACATTGGTACGAGGCGGGATATGAACCTGCACGCTCCAGATCAGAATACAAACCGTCCACACTAATGAGTCACCGTACAAATGAAATTAACAAACTGAAAATAATCCCTAGTGAAAAACTTATTACTTAGTCTGTGTCGTATATTTTTTTCAAAACACATGTTGAACCTTAAAGTCCCTTTGGGATGACCCTATTGTTTAAATGGGTCTCATTATAGCTCATTAATCACAAGAACAATGAGTGCGGACAAAAAATTGAAAACACATGCTACTGTACGACCGTGGGGAATGCATTTTTGACCATAGATTATGAGTTGCCAGATATAGAAAATATAACTATTTAAAAGATGAAATTAGGTCCTTTCATATAAGTAGGTATTAAGCGAAACACTAAAATGAAGTTATTAGAACTATGATTATCTCATTTTTTTTCTTCTTTTATATATGCTTTAGCTTTTTTTTTATTTGCACTCACACTTTTATATTCCTAGTTTAAATTTTAGTTTAAGTAAACTATTGTAAACTGGATGAATTTATGTGTATACTGTGTATGGATCACTGTCTTACTTTTGTATAACAAACACCATCAAATATATATACCCAATGGCATAATGTAGTTGAGCGTCGGTGGCCTCAGTGGGTGGACTGTCGCCTTCCTACCGGAGAGGCTGGGTTCAATCCCAACACGTACCAATGTATTATTCGATTTTTCGGAATTATATGTACGTTATCCGACGCTCTTACGGTGAAGGAAAACATCGTGAGGAAACCTTCATGCACGCCTGCGGAGAGACTCGAAGGTTGTGTGTGAAGTCGTCCAATCCGCACTGGGCCCGCGTGGACGACTAAGGCCTAATCACCCTATACGGGTAGCTCTGCCCCTCGGTGGGGACGTTTAATGAGCTGATGATGATGAATGGCAGTAATCTGTTTGTGAACATATAGATAAATAGATATGAAATGGTAGAAAACGGCACGAAACTTGATATTCAGATGATATCAAGTTAATTGATTGATGAAAAATTAATGTTGCGAATTTTGTAAAAATGTTTTACCAGTTTATTTTGCATCTATATGATAACTAAGTTTCCACTGACAACATACACACAATACACACAGCGCCATCTAGCCCCAAACTAGGCATTAGCCTGTAATATGGGTTCTGAACAACGGAAAACATACTAATATATATTTTTTTGGAAATACATACATATTATACATAGAAACACCCATACCAATACAAAGAGACATGTACAGACACAAACATTTATGTTCTTGAACATGTCTGTTTGTAATAGTCTGGGTGTTTCTATGTTTAATAATATGTATTTGCAAAAAGTATGTTTGTCAATTGTTTAGTACCGGACCCATATTACTGGGCTAGAATGCTTAGTTTGAGGACAGTAATGTGTTAGTGTCTGAGGGTATTTATTGTTATACTTAGAACCCATTTCATAAGTTAATATTGTAATGCGTGCTAGACACAACTCGCGAAGTTCGTCGCGAAGTAGTGCGAAACCGGCCGAGTTGTGTAGAGAGGTGCGAAATACCTCTCTACACAACTCGGCACTTCGTGCGACTTCAAGGCCTTTGAATCAGTTCAAAAACCGACAAAAAAGAAGTCGCTCGAGGCGAGGCAAAGTCGGACGAAGTAAGCCAAATTGCCTCTCTACACTATCTTCTTCGTCTAACCTCGGGCAACTTCGCGAGTAGTGTGTAGCACTCAAAAGATAAGTGTACGTATGTCTTAAAAATAACATCAACTTCTTTTTTTTTCAGTGAGATGCTGGTACCCGCGCAATATGCTGGACCTCAAGGAACATTAGCTCAAGCTCTACTCCCAAACGCCTATTACCACCAGCTACAAGACCCTACGCACTACCTCCACGGAACTGCGCCTTAAATTTAGCAGTATTGCCATATAAACAACAAAACTACTACTTTGTTAGTATTTAAATTGATTTGTGATTATTTTAGATTAAGAAGAATATTTTTATTTGACTCAAATAGTTATAGGTTAAAAATGGTTATTTAGTTGAATGTGTCATAGATGCAGTTGTTTATTTATAGGGTTTGATTTGATTTTCAAATATACCCCGTATGTGAGTACTTACATGTAGGGGCATAAATATATTTTCCCATATACACAACATATTCCCGCATAGTCAATCTATTTGAATGATCGAACGTTGTACTGAGCAAAATATTTTGATATGATACGATTATTTTGTAAAATATCTAACTAGATTTCAATTTTACTACTTTATAATCATAACACCCATTCAACGAATTATTGCTACCTCATGATCTATATTAATTATCTTGAAATATTAGGTTTATGTGCATATTTTTAAAGTCATCATCATTATTAGCTGATTGGGGACACTGAGGGGCAAAAGCATATTCGTAAAGGGTGAATAAGCCATACTCTTTGACGCAGGTCTAGTGCGTAGGCGTGCGGAGGTATCCTCGTAATGTTTTCTTTACCAGTAATAGCTTTGGATAAACGTACATATTATAATTTTGAAAAACATTATGTACCTACCTGCACCCTCAAGATCGAAAGACAAACAGCCTACACCAATGAGCTTTCATAGTGTTGGAAGAATATTAACAGTGATGGATATTTTGATGGTATGCTCTGCTTGTTTTTCAGTTGAAATGATTACTTAACTAACCCTATATCAACATTTTATTGTTCGTATAAAAATATTTCTGGTATCAAATATTTTTCAGGGGTAAAAGTTTATTATATTGGTTGGTTATTTTTTGTAAGTACTTTTTGAGAGACTGTAATTAATATACTTTGGATTGCATATCAATTTGTAAATATATTATGTAAGGTGCTGATTCTGTTAAAATCATTGTATTCTAGTCTACAAGTGAAATAAAGTTCTATGAGAATCATGGTTTCATTTTATTTTTTACTAGCCATTCCCCACTGTATTACCCGAGATATAAGGTATTCTCTCACAGTAAAACATAATCTGAAAAGCGCACAGCCCACGCGATGTGAGTTGCTCGCCGTGCGGTACAAGATTTATTTATTTTCCAGAGTTTTTCTTAAATAAAAGTAGCCTATGTTTTTTCCTATAACATCAGCTACCTGCCAAAAAGTGCCATAGAAATCGGTCCAGCTGTTTCAAAAAATACCCAGAACAAACAGACAAAATTAAAAAAAAAGTTATTTTTGTGTGCTTACCGTGTATTTTATATGCATGAACAACAAAATTGTTATTTCAACATTACACCTAAACACACTAATTTTATTTAGATGTAATGCAAAAAGACTAGATAAGTGTCTAGCGGTATTTCCCACGGGAAAGTTATTCCCCCGCAGTAAAACAGCCTTAAATCGTTTTATTAAGTCAGACACACTCTCCCTCTCACATACGCAAACCAAACATTTCTTTGTCTGTATTTTATATTCTATTTTGTAACTTGACTTATTGTAAGTTAAATTCTGTTAAGCTACGGAAGAGCGGAGTCTCCAAACACAGGCACCATTTGCTTAATGGGGCTCCAATCTACATTGTTACTGGATATAAGTTTTTACTAAAATAAAAATTATTAATATTATAATTATTGAGTCCGCTGGCTGCCCGGAACAGCAGCGTTACTTTATTTTTTAAAACAAATACATTTTTCGATAGTAAAAGTTGCCTTATTTTTTCCTAAATACATCAGCTACCTGTCCAAAAAGTCCCGTCCTAATCTGTCCAGCTATTTCAGAGATTACCCGGAACAAATAGACAGACACTATTTTTTTAAATAATGTGTTAATGTATGTACATTAAGTTCGGTAAAAACAGTTATGTCAATATTACAAACGGACACTCCAATTTGTTTAGAATACCTCTAAAGATTAACGTAGATTTGTACGCTCAGCGTTTTAGAAGAAAATAAAATACCACGCTTACTAATGGCAACACCCAATTTGTGAACGGAATTTCCTTTGTTTGACATCAAACTTGACAGATAAAAAAATCAATTCTGTACATTATTGTCGTCGCTGTTCTTTGTTTGTTTTAATTACGTTTTAATTAATATCATAAATTATAAAGTGTATAACGTGTTCAGAATATCTGTCGTTTAGTTATACTTTATGTAATCACGTAATATCTAATCGGGGTTACTATTAAATGACGTAATAACCCTAACAGTTTCACAATCAAGATGAGTGATTCAAAATCATTTATAAACTTCTCCTGCCAGCGTTGTCTTCAACCTCTAAAGCTAGACGAGTCCCTGAACAACTTGGGAGAGCATACAATCGCCGATTTAGCCCTACAAATTCGTCGTAATAATGAGGCAGATTTGGATCTACAGTCTTCAAGTTTGGAGCATTATGTCCCGCCATTTCGCATGTCAGAGTCAGGTAACGGCACGAACGGGTTTATGGTCATCTCAGACGGCTGGGAAACAACGTCCTTAGGCCACCAGCTTCATGTTAAGGCAACACTGTTTGATTTATTGTCAAATAACTCTGATGTTGATCATCCTCTATGTGATGAATGCACCGACACATTGCTTGAACTGATGGACAATCAGTTAAGGCAGACTGAAGCTGAATGGAAAGACTACAATGACTATTTAAAGAAATTGGAAGATGATAAAGAAGATTTGAATCTGGAAGGTCTTGAAAAAGAACTCGAAGATTGGAAGCAAGAGCAATCGAGGCTGTTACAGGAGTTGACATCTTTACAAAAAGAAGAAAAAGCTATGAAAGAGGAGATAGAAGTGCAGGAAAAGGAGAAAGAGAGATTAGAAAAGGAACAGGATGTGTATTGGAGAGAATATACACGGCATCGGAAAGATTTGATGACAACGGAGGATCAGATGAAGTTTTACGAATGTCAGTTGGCATACACTCAGTCCCAGTTGGAGAAACTTAAGAAAATGAATGTGTTCAAAGCAACTTTCCATATATCAGACTCTGGTCAATTTGGTATAATAAATAATTTCAGATTGGGTCGTTTACCGACTGCACCAGTTGACTGGTCAGAGATCAATGCAGCATGGGGACAGACAGTATTACTGCTCGCCTCGTTAGCAAGAAAAATAAACTTCTCATTCCAAAGGTATCGGTTGGTACCATACGGCAATCATTCCTACATAGAAGTTTTGGAGGACCAGAAGGTATTACCGCTGTACGGTTCCGGAGGGTTCCGCTTCTTATGGGACACGAAGTTTGACGCTGCAATGGTAGCCTTCCTGGATTGCTTGCAACAGTTTAAGGAGCAGGTTGAAATGGGTAATACAGGTTTCTGTTTGCCGTATCGAATTGATAAAGGCAAAATTGAAGACACAGCTTCACCTCCTCACGGTTATTCTATCAAGATACAATTCAATTCGGAGGAGCATTGGACAAAGGCCTTGAAATATATGTTGACAAATCTAAAATGGGCTTTAACATGGATCTCATCACAGTTTAGTGAAGATAAGATTGAGAATTAGTCTAATTTCTGTGATATTGTTTTTTTACTACCAATGTACCTTGTAATTTAAATAAATACCATAAATTGTATTAAATATGATTTTTCTTTATTAGCAATTTAATACTGTTTTAAGAGATGGCAGGAACCCCCCTTCTGGGTCATTACACCATATCATATATCTACACCCATCTGTTTATGATTTGGATTGATTTGGATCATGAACTAAAGTTGCGCAATTTTGTTACTAAACTTTAATGAGTCTGTTAGGGCCTTTTTTCTCGGATGCGGGTTGGCTGCATAATCGGTGTGTGCAGGGCCGCTTCTCTCCCCAAACATGTTAGGCTACCAAGCCCCCTCGCAACGCCCTAAGCCGAGGTTCGAATCCCACTCTGGGACGTCCTTAGGGTCGTTGTGTAATTTAAGTCTGAGAGCCATCTGCGCTCGCCAATTGTCCGATGAAGCTGTAAAGGCCATCTGCGGGGCAAAAAATTAAGCCCGCATGCGTGTCACGAGGATCCCATAGTGCAGACCAGAGGCTAAACTGCGTATGTAGTCTTGCTTCAATACAAGGACACATAAAAAGGTGACTTCTTATTTTTTCTAATTTGGGAAAAGTGTAAGGAATGAAGGCTTTCTTTTATCTATACCGAACACGAATATATCTGTTAGGAACCCGCACCACAAGGAATAGATATTTTGGTTTGCGTATGACCCGCAGACTTGTTGGTCCGCATGCGGAATAACAAAGTACTCTGTGTAAAAAAAAATATTTCGTTCTCTGAGGCGGACCATTAGATAAACAGTTTATTGATGATCTAAGGGCGGACCCAAACCCACACGACCTTAAAAAGTTATTCGTATAAGTGACATCTCTATTAATTTTGATGTACTAAAATTTACATCAAAACCTTTGTGTAAGATGGTTGAGCGTATTCTAATGTGATTTAACTAGTGACCGATAGATGGCAGCAACCAATAAATTTGAGATACCGGTGTAAAAATATAAAATCATGATATTTTGGTTTGCGGAAGGAAAACTCTTTTAAGAGTTATAAGAGAGATAAGGTAACCTGTACTTATTGCCCCTTTTTGATACATTTAAGTTTTAAGTATGGTAAGGCTACGCTTCGGCACGAAAGGGCCATTTGAAAGATCGATAACGCACTTTTACGCCTTTCTTTGAGTGTCCATGGGTGACGGTATCCAATTGACATCAGGTGAACTGATTGCGGATTTGATTTTATATGAAATCATCATCATCGTCAGCTCATAACGGTGCTCGGGCACGGGCACGAGCCTACGCGTAAAAGGTACCTATGTTTTTCACCGTAACAGCGTCGGATAAACGTACATATAATTTCGAAAATACATTGGTACGTGACGGGATTTGTGCCAGCACCCTCCAGATCGGAAGACAACAGTCCATTACCAATGAGCCAACAACGCTCTTCTGCTATAAAATAAATAAAAAAAGTTCTCAAACTGTACACAAATAAATAAATTAAATTATATGTAGTTGCCAACCTTAATTAGGTGGTAAAATTGCACTTTGGTGTCCAATAGTATCCACGGTATTGTTCCGTTTTCCAGGAATTTCAATTCACAACGCTATTTTTCCATTGGCATGCAATCTAGGGTTGTCAACACATATTTTTTAATTTATAAATTGTACTTATTCAGGGGCGTCTTTCGCTTAGCTGGGTGGTGTGTTGCACACGGGTGCCGCAGTCCTAGGGGCGCCGAGCGCCGCTCGCATTATGAGTTCCTCCGAGGACCGACAAATAAGCAGTGCATACCCTTTGCGTCCACCAGGAAAATCACGAAAATATTTAAAAAACATTTTTCGCC